>QRDG01001000.1:545353-733203 GCA_012064385.1 Puccinellia tenuiflora
CCACTTAAGGATCTTTGAAGTATTTTGGAAAATAATTCAAATCATTTCCACTTAAGGATCTTTGAGTATTTTGGAAATAATTCAAATCATTTCCACTTAAGGATCTTGAATTTTTCACTCAAGAATATTTTCAATAAATCAATAAAAATCATTTTTGAAATCCTTGCAAAATTTTGAGTTAATAACATATTTTTATTTGATTTTAGGATTCTTATTTGGATTTAAAATTTGAATCATAATTTGGATTTGATTTGGATTCAGCAATTTCTTAGAATTTGCATTTAGGTCCTCGGGTACTTGGTTGAACCAAGTCAACCCGGATCGGTTCGGTCAGACCGAACCACTCTCCTCTCTCTTTCTCTTCTCTCACTCGCTCTCGTGGTCGACGCGTTCCCCTTTTCGCCTTCACCGTCGCCGACCGATTCCGGCATGCTCCGGCCATCTCCGCCGTCGTGCTAGGGCGCAAACGAAAGCCCTTTCGATGCTCTCTCTTTGCCTCCCCTTTGATCTGCTTTTCTCCCTCCGGTGTGTTCGTGCGCAACCCAACCCTAGGGTTAGGGTTTCGGTGACGGCGCCGCACTGTCGTGCTTCTCCTTCTCCGAGCTGCCTCGCCGTGACTAGGTGCATAGCTCCGCTCTCTGGCTCCACCTAGCTGTTTCCCTCCTTCTCCACCGACGCGTTCATGCTGGACCTTTCCCCTGGTGAGGGTTTCGGTTGCAGCGCGATTCGTCGTGCTCCCGACTCCCGCTCTGCTCCGCCGCCGGTGTGGAGCTCGCCTCCGTGCCGCTGTGGTGCTAGGGTGGTGTTGCTGTGGTGCGGCTTCTCCCTTGGTCCTCCGTCATGACCACACGGGCACTGATACGTCTCCGACGTATCTATAATTTCTTATGATCCATGCTTGTTTTCATACCATTTGCTACATGTTTTGTTTACATCTTATAGCATTTTTATGCATTTTTGGAACTAACATATTAACAAGATGCCCCAGTTCCTGTTTTCTGCTATTTTTCCATTTCAGAAAAGTACCCTCGGGTGGTGTGGCCCACCTATCTGCCGCGCCACCAGGTGGTGTGGCCCCCTCGGGCCTCCACCGACGCCGCCCTTTCGCCTATATAATCCCCCCGACGAGAAAACCCTAAGTAACCCGATCAAAATTCCAGAAAAACATCCGTCGCCGCCGCCGTCATCAACCCTAGTTCGGGAGGGTTCTGAAGCTCTCCCCGGCACCCTGCCGGAGAGGGGAATCATCACCGGAGGGCTCTACACCACCATTCCCGCCTCCGGACAGATGTGTGAGTAGTTCATCCTTGGACTACGGGTCCATGCAGTAGCTAGATGGTAGTCTTCTCCAATTGTGCTATCATGTTTAGATCTTGTGAGCTGCCTATCATGATCAAGATCATCTTATTGTAATGCTACATGTTGTGTTTGCTGGGATCCAATGAATAGAGAAGTACCTTGTGATGTTGATTATTGATATTATCATGTCTATGTTATTTGTGATCTTGCATGCTTTCCGGTACTTGTAATTGCCTTGATCAAGTAGTTGCTTGTATCGCCAAGAGGGAGTATTTATGCTAGATAGTGGGTTCGGTCCCTGTGTGCCTTGGCTTGAGTGACAGAAACATATAAGGACGGGGGAGTGCCGTTGCTACTAGGGAGTAAACTTTATGCACAGTTCTTCATGCAATTGTCTGTTGCTTGCAACTTAATACTGGAGAGATTTTACGGTATGTTATTTCAAAGGTGGACTATTTAGGCATAGGTGTATGCTTGGAACGGCTATCTATGTATTTTGTCGTAATGCCCAAAGCATCTCATATAGACATCATCATCCTCTGTATTATGCAATGTTCATGCATTGTCATGCATTCTCTATTCTGTCAATTGCCCAGCTGTAATTTGTTACCCAGCATGTGTAGTATTTTATTTATGGAGAAGACACCACTAGTGAACTGTGGACCCCGGTCTATTCTTTTACATCTGCAATTAAATCAACTGCTCTACTGCTTTCATTTACTGCAAACAAGCTTCCTTCCACACATATATTTAATCCTTTGTATTCAACAAGGCCGGTGAGATTGACAACCTCACTGCTTCGTTGGGGCAAAGTAGTTTGATTGTGTTCTGCATGTTCCACTGTCTCCCCTGCAACAGCTCTTTTTCTGGCGCCATTGCAGTTGTGGACAACCTTCTGAAGAATTCCTCACTCCTACTAGTTCGATAACCTTGGTTTCTAACTGAGGGAAAACTTGCTGCTGTGCTCCTCAAACCTTCCTCTTGGGGTGCCCAACGAAGCGTGATTGATTAACACCTCTCGCGCTATCAAGCTCTTTTTCTAGCGCCGTTGCCGGGGAGTTAAGAGTGCTCAGTAAGAAGCTTCTCGAAGTACCAAACTTCTCACTCCTCCGTCAACAGCTCTTTTTCTGGCGCCGTTGCCGGGGAGTAGAGAAGCTTCTGCAAGGGGAGTCTCTCAGTTCCAATCTCTTTACTTTGTTTTAGTCTTGCTTATTATTATTGCTTTGTCTTGTTTTGCTTTCTTATATCAAAAACACAAAAAAATTAGTGTAGAATTTATCTTGTTGCTTTCCTATAACAAAAACGCAAAAAAATTAGTTACTTGTTTTATTTTGTGCAATTCGGTTTGCCTTGTTTTCCTCAAAAATGAGTACTGCTGAAAACACTAAGTTGTGTGACTTCACTAGTACTAATAATGATGATTTCATATGTACTCCTATTGCTCCACCTGCTGCTAAGACAGATTTTTATGAGATCAAACCTGCTTTGTTAAATCTTGTTATGAGAGAGCAATTTTCTGGTGCTAGTACTGATGATGCTGCTGCTCACCTTAATAATTTTGTTGAACTTTGTGAGATGCAAAAGTATAAGGATATGGATGGAGATATTATAAAACTGAAATTGTTTCCTTTCTCTTTGAGAGGGAGAGCTAAAGAATGGTTGTTATCTTTGCCTAGAAATAGTATTGATTCATGGACTAAATGCAAAGATGCTTTCATTGGAAAATATTATCCTCCTGCTAAAATTATATCTTTGAGAAGTAGCATCATGAATTTTAAACAAATGGATAATGAACATGTTGCTCAAGCTTGGGAAAGAATGAAATCTTTGTTAAAGAATTGTCCCACCCATGGACTGACTGCTTGGATGATCATCCAAACCTTTTATGCAGGATTGAATTTTTCTTCAAGAAACCTATTGGATTCAGCTGCTGGAGGAACCTTTATGTCCATCACTTTGGGTGCAGCAACGAAGCTTCTTGATGATATGATGGTAAACTACTCTGAATGGCACACTGAAAGGGCTCCACAAGGTAAGAAGGTAAATTCTGTTGAAGAAACCTCTTCCTTGAGTGAAAAGATTGATGTGATTATGTCTATGCTAGTTAATGGTAAATCTTTTGTTGATCCAAATAATGTTCCCTTAGCTTCTTTGGTTGCCCAAGAAGAGCATGTTGGTGTGAACTTCATTAAAAATAACAATTTCAACAACAATGCCTATAGGAACAATTTTGCTAACAACAATTATAAGCCATATCCTCCTAATAACAATTATGGTTATGGTAACTATGGTATCTTATGGGAAGCCTAGATTGCCTAGTGAGGAAAGATTGTTAGAAGTTGAAAGGACCACTAAAGACTATATGCAAGCACAATATGAACAAAACCAATTGTTTACTAAAACTATGAATGAACAATCTGCTTTGCTAAAAAACATAGGTCATCAACTTGAGAATTTAAACAAGGAAATTTTTGGTTTGCAAACTAAAATTTTAAATGTTGAAGACCGTATTTCATCCATGTCTGAATCACAAGCTTCTTTAATCAATAAAATGGCGGCTAAACCTGAAGTTATTGAACATAACATTTTTGCTATAGCTAATGCCATCCAAGTTAGAATTGATGACAATGTTAGAATGTTGGCTGAACTACATGCTCGGTGGGAAAGAGAAAGAGAAGCCACTAAAAAGAATAATATGGTTAAAGTTTACACCATCACCACCACTAGTAATGTTCAGGTTTCACATGATAACAAGTCTATTAATGATAATGGTAAAGTTAACAATGTTGGCAATGTTTCCACTTCTCATGAAAAACGCTTAAAACTGCCAAAAGATACCAAAACTGCTAGTGATAAAGGAGCTGAAATTTTTCGAACTATGGGAGATCCTTCTTCCATTACTTTTGATGATAATGATTTTGATTTTGATAATTTCAATATCTCTGAAGTCATAATGTTCTTGCAAAAGCTAGCTAGAAGTCCTAATGCTAGTACTATAAACTTGGCTTTTACAAAACATATTACCAATGCTCTCATGAAAATTAGGGAAGAAAAGTTAAAACTTGAAGCTTCTATCCCTAAGAAATTAGAAGATGGTTGGGAACCCATCAATAAACTCAAAGTAAATTATTTTGATTGTAATGCTTTATGTGATCTTGGTGCAAGTGTTTCTATTATGCCTAAGAAATTCTATGATATGCTTAACTTGCCACCATTGGAGAGCTGTTGTTTGAACATTCATCTTGCTGATAATTCTACAAAAACACCTTTGGGAAGGCTTGATGATATTCATGTTATGGTTAATAATAACCTTGTTCCCATTGATTTTATTGTCTTGGATATTGAGTGCAAAGCTTCTTGTCCTATTATTTTGGGAAGACCTTTTCTTCGAACTATTGGTGCTGTTATTGATATGAAAGAGGGCAACATTAGATATCAATTCCCTCTTAAGAAAGGTATGTAACACTTCCCTAGGAAGAGAATGAAGTCACCTTTTGACTCTATTGTTAGAGCAAATTATCGTTTTGATGCTTCTTCTCTTGGAAATACTTGATGTTCACTTTCTGCGCCTAGCTGAAAGGCGTTAAAGAAAAGCGCTTATGGGAGACAACCCATCATTTTATTTTCAGTATCTTTTCTTTTATTTGAGTCAAGAAGTTTGTTTACTTCTGTAGCAACTTCTTTGTATCTTTATTTTCTTGCAATGTTGTGCCAAGTAAGGTCTCTAGTAGAAAGTTTTTGCTATATTTGGATTTCTGCACAGGAAACAGATTTCTGTCTGTCACCGTTAAATTCGTCATTTATTCCAGAAGTGACGAATGCTTTGAGATTTTGTGTTCTGAATCTTCATATATGTATGAAACGTTTTCTAGTTCATTGATTTTCTATTTGAGCAACTCTAGTGCCTCGAAAAAATTCGTCTTTACAGACTGTTCAGATTTTGACAGATTCTGCCTTTTATTATGCATTGCTTCCCTTGCGATGTTTATTTGGATCTTTTTGATTCTTTGAGCATCAGTGGCTGTAGCTAATGTTATAATGCATTAAGGTGTGCTTGTGTCACAGTATAACTTGTGAATTTTTGGTTTATGCACTAACCCTCTAATGAGAATTACTTTAAGTTTGATGTGGTGGATGTTTTCAAGTAAGCAAAAGGGACGATATGATGAGATCAAGAAGAATGAAAAACCTAAGCTTGGGGATGCCCCGGTGGGTCATCCCCAGCAAATTCAAGAAGACTCAAGCATCTAAGCTTGGGGATGCCCAAGGCATCCCCTTCTTCATTGACAAAACTATCGGGTCATCTCTAGTGATACTATATTTTTATTCCGCTACATCTTATGTATTTTGCTTGGAGCGTCTATTTTTTTTATTTTGAGTGTGTGTTTTAGTTTGCTTAATAAGTTGGATCCTAGCATTCTTGTGTGGGAGAGAGACACGCTCCGCTTTTTCATATGAATACTCTTGTGCTTCGCTTATATTCGTTGAGTATTCTTAGCTACTGTTTGTTTTCTAGTAAGCTCTCGCTTTTAGCATGTTATCTTGTTTAGGGCTGCTAGTTCTTTGTGTTAAGCTCTCTTGTGTTTCACTCTTATTTGTTAGAGAGTTGTTTTAGTTGCTTGGTTGATGTGTTAGATTGGAAAATGCTATGCTTGTGATAGTGGTATGAAATAGAGAAAAGCTGCATAGTCTTGTAGACCATTGTGTAGATAACTTGCTCCTCTTCAATTGTTTTGAGGTATTAAAATAACTAATGGTTAAAATATGTTGGTTAATGTTGTTAAGAGCTGATTAGTGAAGATGTGTTAGTAGAGCGTGGAGCCGTACTTTTCTGAACTAAAAACAACATAAGTCAATAGTGCTTTAGTGTCGTGATTTCCTCTTAGTTGAAAAGAAGTTTCTAATGGTATAGTTACTGCAACGGTCGGGGAAGCCAACAGGGCACTTGTGTCGCCGCCACGATCCCTCTCGAGGTGTCTCTAACCATTTGTAAGACTTTGATACTGTTAGTTGTTTGCAATATACGACATGCTATGTGAGTTTTTGGTTTTTGGCACTTCCACCTCCATATTTTGCTAGCCTCTTCGGCACTTTGCATTACCCTTTTTCACATTGAGATTGGTGCATACTTCGCAAGTACATCCAACCCCGTGGGAGATCTTCATCTTGTTCTCCTACACATAAGCCAACTATCTTCCTCAAAACAGCCACCATATCTACCTATCACAGCATTTCCATAGCTGTTCCGAGATACATTGCCATGCAACATCCATCATTTACATTACATGACTTTATGTCATTTTTACTTCATTACCATATAGTATTGCTTGACCATTTGAGTTAGTGTGATGCGTGGTTTTCCACATGTGTTACATCTTTTCCACACTACGCTCGGTCTTGCATATCCACCATACACCATGTATCAGTCTTTGAGTTTTGAGTACACCAAAAAGTGTGATGATTATCTTGTAAAATAGAGTGTTGCCTCTACCTGTGAGCATATTGAAAAGAGTCCAAAGTGGCCAATCAAAAGAGTCCAAAAGAGACCAATGAGAGAAAAATATAAAAGAGCCACAAAGGCCTCAAAAAGCAAAAAGCAAAAAAAAAGAGAAAAAGAAAAAAGAATATAAAATGAGAGAGGGGGCAACACTACTATCCTTTTATTCCACACTTGTGCTAGTAGCACCTACATCATTGTAGTGAGTTTTCATGCTTCATTAGTATAACTATGTGGGTACCAAACGTTATAGAACTTGGCTTGTATATTCCAACGATGAGCCTCCTCAAGTGAGCTCTAGGTCTTCATGAGCAAGCAAGTTGGATGCACCCCCACTAGTTCCATTGGAGAGCTTCCATTCATATAGCTCTATGTGCATCCGTTGCATGGCAATCACTACTCCTCATTCAGTGTCTACTACGGGACTTCCTCTTGTCTTGTGGTTACCTCTTCCACTGTTTGAGCCTTTTTTTTGGCCTTCCAAACCCCAATTATTATTCTCTTTGCCATAACCTCATGGTGCCAAGCCTTCTTCTTGCTTGTATTAGTTGAGTGGACTACATAACAGTTGATAAGTTAAGTGGATGGATTAAGGACACTTGACTTGAGCTTGGCTATTTCTATTATTAACTGAATTTGATGCTTTGAAGATTGATTGACATTTTACATTGGAGACACAATTTACTATTCTTCTTTCTACACCTTATGTATGGTTCCTAGTCTCCAACACACTGATTCATGAAAAGTTCTAGCTTCTTTTAGCTAGCATTTGTTAATCATTGTTTGCTTAATGTCAACTATAGACAATTGTTTTGGATCACCTTATTCACATCATGTGTTTTGCATTACTATGTTGATCTAGATTGTGAGTTGCATGTCTCCTAAGAAATTATTTGTTATCGTTCTACCTACTCGAGGACGAGTAGAACTAAGCTTGGGGATGTTGATACGTCTCCGACGTATCTATAATTTCTTATGATCCATGCTTGTTTTCATACCATTTGCTACATGTTTTGTTTACATCTTATAGCATTTTTATGCATTTTTGGAACTAACATATTAACAAGATGCCCCAGTGCCAGTTCCTGTTTTCTGCTGTTTTTCCGTTTCAGAAAAGTACTTAAGGAAATATTCTCGGAATCGGACGGGACAAAAACCCAGGATCTTATAATTTCGTCACGCACACGGAGTCCAAAGGGGAGCCGAAGATGCACCAGAGGGCGACCACACCCTAGGGTGGCGCGGCCCACCTGTCTGCCGCGCCACCAGGTGGTGTGGCCCCCTCGGGCCTCCACCGACGCCGCCCTTTCGCCTATATAATCCCCCCGACGAGAAAACCCTAAGTAACCCGATCAAAATTCCAGAAAAACATCTGTTGCCGCCGCCGTCGTCAACCCTAGTTCGGGAGGGTTCTGAAGCTCTCCCCGGCACCCTACCGGAGAGGGGAATCATCGCCGGAGGGCTCTACACCACCATGCCCGCCTCCGGACAGATGTGTGAGTAGTTCATCCTTCGACTACGGGTCCATGCAGTAGCTAGATGGTAGTCTTCTCCAATTGTGCTATCATGTTTAGATCTTGTGAGCTGCCTATCATGATCAAGATCATCTTATTGTAATGCTACATGTTGTGTTTGCTGGGATCCGATGAATAGAGAAGTACCTTGTGATGTTGATTATTGATATTATCATGTCTATGTTATTTGTGATCTTGCATGCTTTTCGGTACTTGTAATTGCCTTGATCAAGTAGTTGCTTGTATCTCCAAGAGGGAGTATTTATGCTAGATAGTGGGTTCGGTCCCTGTGTGCCTTGGCTTGAGTGACAGAAACATATAAGGACGGGGGAGTGCCGTTGCTACTAGGGAGTAAACTTTATGCACAGTTCTTCATGCAATTGTCTGTTGCTTGCAACTTAATACTGGAGAGATTTTACGGTATGTTATCTCAAAGGTGGACTATTTAGGCATAGGTGTATGCTTGGAACAACTATCTATGTATTTTGTCGTAATGCCCAAAGCATCTCATATAGACATCATCATCCTCTGTATTATGCAATGTTCATGCATTGTCATGCATTCTCTATTCTGTCAATTGCCCAGCTGTAATTTGTTACCCAGCATGTGTAGTATTTTATTTATGGAGAAGACACCACTAGTGAACTGTGGACCCCGGTCTATTCTTTTACATCTGCAATTAAATCAACTGCTCTACTGCTTTCATTTACTGCAAACAAGCTTCCTTCCACACATACATTTAATCCTTTGTATTCAGCAAGGCCGGTGAGATTGACAACCTCACTGCTTCGTTGGGGCAAAGTAGTTTGATTGTGTTCTGCAGGTTCCACTGTCTCCCCTGCAACAGCTCTTTTTCTGGCGCCATTGCAGTTGTGGACAACCTTCTGAAGCATTCCTCACTCCTACTGGTTCGATAACCTTGGTTTCTAACTGAGGGAAAACTTGCTGCTGTGCTCCTCAAACCTTCCTCTTGGGGTGCCCAACGAAGCATGATTGATTAACACCTCTCGTGCTATCAGGCACTGCCCCATCGTCATGCCGTTACGGCCATGGGCGCACGGTAAGATCCTCTTCTTCCTCCTCTCTGCTATCTCCTCCTCCTAGATTCTTCTCTGGACTAGCTTAACTGCTATGCTGCTCAACTTCTCCTTACTGGTACTTAGCAAAAATTCACACTGGTACACTGGATATACTTTGTTGTTGATGATTTACTTTGTCCTAGATGTTTCAGTGCTCGATTCAGTAGTGTGTAGTGCAGAGTATAATTAGAGGAATTTCATAAGTTGACAGAGAATAGATTTGGGTGAGAAAAATAGGGTTTTGGAATTGGATATCATGCTATAGCTGTGTTCTGTGCTCTGTGCAAGTGTGGAATTATTTCTGTGGCTAAAAGAAAATAGCTATGCATGCTGTGATGCCTCCACTGGAGTTACATAGAAGCTGGCTAGAAAATTAGCTTGGAACTTTCCTTTCTATGCTTTCATGTGCTTCTTCTAGTGAACAGATGTGCTAGGCTACTGGATCGTGTGTATTTTATAAAGGACAGGTGCTGCACTTCCCTCTCATCTATCCTTAGCATAGTCCATGTTAAACATGGTTCTGATAAGAACAGATACTCCTCACTTCCTCTCTTCCCTTCCATGCATGCAAACATGCTTAGCTTGGCTCTGTCATTGTCAGAGCTAGCTGATTCTCTCCTTCTCTGCCTATAGCACTCAAAGGATCAACCTGCTGTTGATGAGAAGCTTGGTCTTCTGGCTAAAGTGACAACCTGCGTCTTGTGGTTAGCCTGCTCCTCCTAGCTGCTTCAAGATTCCTAAAGTGTATAATTCTAGCTGCAAGTTGTGTTGTGGCTAATGTTATTGATGATGAACATTTCCAGGGATGTGTGTGATGTGCTTCGTTGTGTTGTGCCTTGTGGATTCGGCTGGCTGCCCTATTTATAGGGTTTTTGGGTGAATCTGGTGGTGACACCAGGATAAATGCATGTGATGTGTAAGCTGCTTACAGTGGCCCTCTTCCACCTCGAGCTGCTACTCTTCTGTTAAACTAAGGAGGTTCTTATCCTCTGGTGATAGAATTTCTGTGCATGGACATAGTTTACTCCATTATGGCTAACTCTTCCCCCTCTTTGATCCTATCCTTGCTCTGGCCGGCTGCTGTTGTTCAATCTGGTTATGAGATGCTTGAAATCCATCTATGGATGAACTTGAGCTAAGATTTCGGTGCTGGGACGTATCCCTTCACCTCACTTGTTCTTATCTTTGTTGTGCCGACTTGCTCCTTAGCTCTGAAGTAACCTTGATGGGTTTTGGGTGGCTTTACAATTGGGCTGGAATTATTACTGGGTTGTGAATGGATTTGACTGTGGGCTTTTAGGAAATTGGGTACATTTATCAATTAATGGTAAATGTGACACCACAACATTAATAAGGTTGGCTTAGAAATTATATTTGGCAGAGATGAATTATTCTGTTCCATTGTTGCCTTTGGAAAAAAATTGGAGTTGATCATGTTTTTATCCAGCTAGTCCCTCCAGGTTGCCTAAGTTGAAATGCTGGTTTTGCCTTTGCCCCTCTCTACATGCCTAAATGCATGCTGAGCATGATCATGTTGCCTCTGGTTGGATATTTGAGTTAGTTCTGTCTTTGAATTCAAATGCCAGCTCCAATTCATGGAGTTTGGCAATCTGCCAAATATTAAAGCAAACAGCCAGTACCAAAGTACTTGGCTACATTACTAATATTAACAATTTCTTCTCTTTGTGAATTGTGTTTGATTTTGCAGGTTGAAGATTTCAGAAGATTGCTACAGGATTAGTGTTTAGGAATTTTCTTTTTAACTTTCTGTAATAAATTTGTATATGGACCTGATGATGTAAATTGTATAATATAATTTATTTTATATCAGAATTGTATATTATAATTTATTTGTATCAGAATTGTGTATTATAATTTATTGGATGTTGGAAAATAATTTAGTTTGTATGAAGAATTGTTTCTCGAGATGTGATGGTGATAATATTTTCCATATTTTTGAAGGTTTAGAATTTGAATTGCAAATAAAAAGATATGATGAGAATTCTTTGAATGCTAAGATAATTTATGTTTGTTAAATAAAATTTTGAATTCAAGAATTGGAATCAAAACTTGAGATTGTGAATAAGATTGAATTATACAAGTGTTGATGTCAATTGTATTAAATTCTGAATTTTACCTTTGCAGAATTTTAATAGGGATGATAACCCAACCTCTAATTTGCAAACTAGGGTTTTAAATAGATGACTAAGGTTATATCGACTAGTCTCGACTACTAGTCAGTGATATGTTTCCAAATCATCGACGTTGGTCAGAGTGCGTCTTCTTAGTCCTTTTTGCATAAAAGCGCGAAAATTATTCGGACTTTTCAAATATGCATGAATGCAAAGATGCAAACTTTCTATTTCTACCCTTTCGAAACCTATAACTGCGGGGTATTACATTTCCCCACTTATTAGCTCCAACGGCTCCTTTTTGGAGCCCCCTATAAAAGGGGCTTCTTCCCCATTTTTCCTGTAGATCTCATCCCTTGCTCTCTCTCCTCCATTGCAAACATTTTGAGAGCTCGATTCCTCCACTTCCCTCCGATGATTCTTGCCCAAATTTAGGGAAACAAGAGAGGAGATCTAGATCCACTACTCCACCAAACAAAATCTCCTCTAAGTGAGGGAATCTCGTTGGATCTAGATTTTGGAGTTCTTGGTGTTTCTCCTCCGTTCTTCCTCCTAAATCCCTCCATAGCATTAGTTGCTTTGGTTGGATTTTGGGGTGAAGGATTTGACCACTTGGTGTGATCTTCCCCCTTTGCATTTGTTGCATCGGGTTGTGCTCCCCACGGTGATTCGTAGGATTGAAGGTTGGGAGCTTGTTACTCTTGGGTCATTGGACCCTAGACGGTGGTGCCGTGAAGACTTCGGCTTGTGAAGCTTCGGCACGCTTTGGGAGCCCCCAATTGAGTTGTAGGTGTGTGCCCCAAAAGTTGTAAGGGCTCCGGAATCCGCCCCGAAGGATTCCAATAGTGGAAGGTGAACCAAAACTTTGGGTGCGGTTCATCGGAGAATAGGGTGAGGCCTTTGTGGCATCTTGAGTAGGCCTTTTGTGGCGAGCTCACACCCCTCCAACGAGACGTACTCCCTTAACAAGGAGGAACTCGGGAATAAATCCTCGTCTCTGCGTGCCTCGGTTATTTCTATACCTGAGCCTTTTACTTATGCAATTTACATTGTGATAGCCTTCGTGCTTGAAGTTTATATCTAGCTATCACCTTGTTGCTTGCCTTGTTTAGCATAAGTTGTTGGTGCACTTTAGGTAAACCTAGAATTTTAGGTTGTTGGCTTGTTAATTTAAACACCTAGTTTTATTCCGCAATTATCAAGCCCCTAAATAGAAAAAGTTTTAATCGCCTATTCACCCCCCCCCCCTCTAGGCGACATCGGGACATCATTTGTTCTTTCACTAAGAACGCATGCAGCAGCAACAACAAGTACCTAAATTTTTTCATGGATTTCCATCCATCCAAACACACATGCTTTGTTTACATGTTCAACGGGGAAGAAGGGAGCTCACGAGTGGAGGGGTTTGTAGTAGCGGAGGTGGAAGCGGAGGGAGGCAGACGCTGTCGAAGCCTAGTGCCAGCACGAACCCCATCTGAGAAGGACTAAATTGCCTAGGACAAGCTGAAAATGTTGCATGATTAGCAGCAGGAAACAACTGAAGATAAGAAAGCTTGGTATGCATCTGCTGCTTCCTAGGCACATGCAAGAGCAATTGGCTAGTGTATTTTACTGGTTTACAATCGATCTAAACAAAGTACACATGCTCACAATCACCAACAGGGGAAAGAATCGAATGGACACAAACTGGATACTGTTATGGTTTCTTTCTTTGGAATGGAGCCGGGGGTAGCCCCTATTAGTTCTAAAAAAAAAGAATCGAATGGAGGGTGTGGGTCCGGATTGTGGATCTTACCGTGGCTTCTTCCGTGTGCAGGTGCTTGGGCGCGAGTTGAGGAGCAGCCTCCGGCTGATGCGCACCTTGAGCATTGGTTGCAGATCGATCCGGCCGGCGTCGAGGGCGGGGTCGAGCATGACCTTTTGGTAGTGTGTAGAGGACGGCGGCATCCCCCCTTGTAGCAGAGAAGATGATGTGGTCAACGACGGCGTCCTCTGCTTGAAGCGGCGGCGGCGGTGGATCTGGTGGATGAGGTGCCTCTGTATACGTGCAGGATTGTCTCTACAAGTATGAAAACTACGCGAAATTGGTTTTTTGCGCCCTGGAGAGGGTTAGCGCCTCCAGGCCGGCGAGCTAGCTGATGGGTTGGGTGCCGGAGTCTGGCGAGCTGCAGGGTGGGCTGCGGGAGGCCGGCGATGCTGGGTGGCGAAGGATCCGGGCGGCGGCGCGGGCGGGCGTCGGTCGAGCTCCAGATCGAGATGGGGTCTGGGCGAGGAGGTCCGAGGTGCTGGTGCTGGCGGCGCTGGGCGGCATCGCAGCATGGTGAGGAGGGCCCAGGTGCTTGCGCCGGTAGTGAGCTCGCGCGGCAGCGACATGCGCGAGAGGAGAGGCGACGGGGAAGAGAGGAGAAAACGAGGGCAGGGGCTGGTGAGCAGACGGACGCGCTGGGCGGCGGTGGGCCCCACGCGTGGGACGAAGCGATTAGCGATGACGGACGAAGAATGGTCTGCGGAGGGTAGAATCGGGAGGTAGAAAAATTCTGCCGGGTTACACCATCACCAACTCTCATTTAATAGTGAAGATTTAAAGCATACATATATTGAAAGTTGCTTGCACCCTTGCATGTGTTTGGTTTTGTACCTTGCTAGTGTTTGTATGTGTTGTGCTCTCTACTTACTAATCTTGAGTAATCAAGTATGTGTATGTTGGTTTGCACACCATGTATGTGTGAGTTCGTGTTGAGCCTTTATATCTACTTGCTTATATCTTAATTGGTTCTTTTGAGAGAATTAATGGACTATCCCATTTTGGGGGAGTGATATGCTATTGGCACTTCACAATCCTAAAAATGTGTGTACATGAGGAATACCCCTTAGTGTTGATATATCAATATTATCTAGTCTCTATGTGGTATGTCATGCTCATGAGAAATTCGAATTCTATAATGTCCATTAGTTATGTCTTGTTGGATTATATTTTTCCTTTGGTTTATATAAAATGGATTATCACATTATGGGGGAGTAATAAGCTTTGTGCATATTAAAATCCTAGAAAATGTGAACATGTGAGGTGTTGCCATTTATAATTGATATTGTCAATTATCTTTTTCCTATATGGCATGTTCCTCAAACAAGTTCCAATTTGGTTAAATGATTTTGTTTGCTCAATATTTGGATCTTGTTTGTGAAGGAAGTTCTTGGTACGGTTTGCCCATAATATATTCACATATATCTCTTTGGGAAATCGATTGCTTCAAGCTACTCTTTGTAGTTGCTTTGCATGATCGCGTGAATACTTGAAGCTATCAAGAACATCTATCTACATAAGCATTGCGGTTAAATATTATCTATTGTCATATGCTTATTTATTGTGAAGATGGTTTTGAACATCATTCCTATACACCACTCAGAAATTTCTACATATACTTCTTGTCCTTGACAAGTGACTCATAATTGTGGTGAAATTTGTAGATCATCTTCATATTGGCTCTTGATTTATTGCCTTATTTCTTGCCAAAATTAATGTGCCTTAACTCATGTTGTCTTCCTTGCCTCTTGTGGATCACTTTTTCTTTACTCAAACTTTCCTAGTGTTTTATTTGGTGTAGGAGAGGCATTGATCCCATCATTGTGCACTTTGCATTCAAAGGCTACTTGTAGATAATGCACAATTTTTGGGGGAGCTTTTCTAGATATGCTTGAGTAAAACTATATCTTTTCAATTGGTATTGGATCCTATTGGTTTTTCTTGATATATGACTAGTGTTTGAGTAGATATTTGGAGAGCAATGATTCCATTTGTGTGCATTTTGTATTTACATGCAAGAACATAAGTAATGCACTATTATTGGGCGAGCTATCCTACATCCTTTTGAACACTAGTGATATTCTATTGGTATTTGATCCCTTCCATTGGTCTTTGATCCCGATGACATGTCTTATGGAAGACAAACCTTTTCGGTTTGGTACCTTGTGCCATCATGAAAAGTGTAGAGGGTGTGGTTTATTTGTTGGAACCCGGCCTGCTCTTTCTTATAGAGAGTTTGTCTCAGTTGGCATCTCTCTTTGAGAGTGGGTTATATCATTCGTTGATATATCTCTCTTTTGATATCTAGCTCGTTGGAAATTTGATATCTAGTCCTTTTTTATTTATTGATTAATTGGTATCTTATTTTCTTTTTGGTATCTTTGTCCAATTGTTATCTCATCAATCATATGTTGGTTTGTTTTAGTTTCAATTGGCTTATCTAAATCAAATTTTGATTTGGATCTTTGATATAATTTGGACCCTCTTTGATTTCTTGATATTTGTCCAAATTATATCTCCGTTTGGTTATTAAGGGTCATAGGCATGCATACCTACTACAGTTTATTTTATGGCATGCTTTCCTTTCTTGTGCCAATATATAGGTGAAACTCCACGGAATCCTGAATCGGCTAAGATGTGCATGAAATTCAATTTCATATCTATATGCACATATTTATGTGGAGTTCCTTCTATGTATTGTAGTTTGACTAACTACTTTGGACCCAATTAGTTTGGGAACAATTTTACTTGAATGTGTTTTAGGTACGTGGAGATGCATTGGTTGCTTGTCTCATTTACAATGAAAGTGTCTTCACCACATGCTTATTGGAGCAAAGCTAGGATGGTTGATAAATTCTTATCTACTACATCAACCCCATGCCATCTCGGTAACAAGTATCCACCCTCATGCATACTTTTATAGCATTCAATCTTGTGTAGGTTTCATCATGGCATGAAAAGTATTTATTTGCCTTTGTTGTAGCTATTGCAAATTCTATGTGGCTCTTATGATACTTGTTTCTTTCCTCAAGCATCCCAACTATCTCATTTCCCTTAGTGATATTTGTGATGCTTGTGTTAAGTTTAACTTTGAAGTTCATTTTTGCACAATATGAGAATATTGAGCTATGGGATATGATCCTAAACAAACATCATATGTGTATATTATATGACTTCCCTTTTGGATATCTTGTTTCTTTTCTCTACTAACTAATTTTGTGTATACATATTTCTTTGGGGATGTATATCATCACGATTGTGTCTACTTAGAAACTTATATACATGAGAAGAGTTACATCTTTACTTGATATCTTAATTCGTCGGTGTCACCTTTTATTATTATTATTTCTTATTCTTTGGTGACCCGGGATATAATTTGACTTGTGAGTGCCTATCATATTTTTATCACATCTAAGTCACAAGCTTTGATTTTTTATTGTGCATCTTTTTGAGCTTGTGTATCCGTTTAAATTTGGTGTTATAAAGGATACTGGGGAGTGAGGATTCCATTTTTGCACACCTTGTATTCACATACAGAGATTATAAATTGTGTCCAAATATTGGGGAGCTTCTCTATTTTCTTTAAAGCACTCTATTGCTCAAATCATAATATCATTTGCTCACTTGGTTTGTTGGATCTTTTGGTTGTTTCTTTTTGGAAATTTGTAAAAGGTTCTCCATATCATTCTTTTGCAATCTTTAGATCCTCAATATAGTGTGATCTCCCAACAATTATTTGTCATTGGATAGGTGTATTTGATTTCACTCACATTTTGATTAATGCACACATTATGGGGGAGCTCTTACTATATTGACCTTCTAAGTTTCTTGCCCCATTTTGGAAATGGATGCCAATGGGGGAGAAGTTTTAGAGGGTTTAAGGGAATTTGGTTTTTACACTTCTTGTTTTGTTCATAAGCATATTTCCTTTCATGCTCATGCATCCTTGCTTGTTTCTTTACATGCATGGTATCTTAATTCATTACATAAACCCTCGTAAAAGAGATTGTCATCAATTACCAAAATGGGGGAGATTGAAAGGGCATGGCGCCCCCATGTGTGGTTTTGGTAATTATTGACAATCCCTATGGACTAATGGTTGCATTGAGTTATTCTCGTAGTGTTTGTACATAGACCAATGCTTGAACTCCATATGTCGGATTCAAGGTTGATGCCATGAAGATATTGATATAACGGAGTATTTGACATCAAGATCATCGATTTATATGGATATATTTGATATGATCAAGAAGAAGAGTATGTGTTGACCAAATGGTTATTTGAGGAGTTAACTGAAGATATCATCTATTAAATATAGAAATAAAGATACAAGGTTGATCAAGATATTGATCAACACACAAAGCTACAAATGTACCAAGTGGGATCGTGTATCCTATGGTATGGTAAGTAATTGTCCATATAGCTTTGTGAACTAACCCATGATATGTGTGTGTAGTATTTCTATGTGTGGTTAGGTATCTTTCTATGGGCTTGCATCAAATGAAGATTTCATATAGCCCATGAAGGATGACGTCTAGTGGTGTTCGTCATCAAGGTTGAGAAGTGCAAGTTTAAGAGAAGCATCTCGAAGAGATTCTATGCTTGAAGCTTGTCACCCATTTGGAGATAATGGTCAAGTGAAGATGTGGCTAAAATAGTCTCTCCCATAGTGGAGTATGGGGGAGCAATATGTGAGTCTTCACCAAGCGAAGCGCAATCAAGAAATGTGGTCCACTTGAAGAGATCAAGATTGTCATCATCTAGCTCAAGTGGAATGCGCAAGGCAAAGGTATGATCTTGATAGGGTTTCTATTTTACCGGTCTCATGGTGCTAGTTGGGAGACCGGGTTATAGAATAGATACCGTACTATCAAGAGGGGCTCTCTATTGAGCTTTAGCGTATCATTCGTAGAGAGCTCAAACCTTTGCATTCTTGGCATCATATTTCTTGGATCTTATTTGTATTTTATCCATGTGATAATTTAGATCTTGTGTTCATCTCCATACCAAGCTCTAGTTCATCAAAAACGGATTTCATATAAATATCTTATTGTGTTTTTGATGTTGGAGGTTTTACCGGTTTATCTTTTATAAGAGAGGTCAAACTCTTTCCTTGTGACTTCCTCCTCACATGATGGACTATGATGTTTCTCTGCATGATCTTGAAGAGCTCTTCGTTGCGATTCCAACGAGCCCAAGATCATCGAAATCGGAGTTCGGATGAAAAAGATATTGCAGTTTCCGTTTTACTGTTTCTGTCAGTTTTCAGACAATCGGATATTCCGATTAAATTCAGGAATTTCCGGTTAGAAATATCCGGGTCCCTCCAGTGGCTTCTCGTTCTGGTCCTTAGCCGAATTTCCTGGCTTCAACTTCTGGGGCGGATATTCCGGTCCTAAATTTACCCGGAATATCCGGTTCCCTGTTTTTCCTGTAACGCATCTATTTCGTGGGGCCCTATATAAGGACCCCTTCTTCCCCAAAGGAAACAACTCTTGAGCACGAAATTGCCCCCCATTGTTGACCTTCTTGAGCTTGGATTTCTCTCTATTCCTCCATGATTCTTGCCTCCAATTAGAGGGAAACGAGAGAGGAGATCTAGATATACCATTCCACCAATCAATCTCTCCTCTAAGTGAGGGGAAGCCTTTGGATCTAGATCTTGGAGTTCCATTTGTTGAGTTCTTCTTTGTTCTTCCTCTCTTCTCCCCCCACAAGTATTAGTTGCTTTTGGTGGGGTCGCAGCATGGAAAACAAAAATTTTCTACGCGGCAAAGCGGAATAAACCCCAAGGATCTAGATCTACGAGATGAAGATAGCGAAGATGAGATCCAATCTCTTACCCTCGAAGATCAACAAACGCGTTTTGTCGGTGCAGGGGTTGGCTAGTCGATCCCCGCAACTAGACTCGTCTAGTCGCGAGGAGATGTATTATCCTCGAGATCCAATCCGGTGAAGTGCGGCAACGGGCAGCACCTCCGCGGCGTCCACACGTACAGCTCGATGAAGACGTCGACTCCTTGATCCCGCAAGCGAGACGACGTGGCCTTGATGATCTCAGCAGCACGACGGTAGTGCCGGTGACGATGACGATCTCCACGAGCAGGGCTTCGCCAAGCCAAGCAAGAGGAGAGGGAGAGGACAAGGCGGCGCAGCAGCCCTAGGGCATAGGGGTGGTGCGGCTATGGTGGAGAGGTGAGATGGCGGCAGCCCTCCGGGAGAGGAGGGGTGCGGCTAGGGGGGTGGTGCGGCAGCCTCCAAGGGGTTGTGGTGCGCCCCCCCCCCCTCCCCTCCTTTATATAGGTGGCGGCTAGGTCAAGGGGAGGGGGCCGGCCGGCCCCTCCTTGCTTGCCCCCCAAGTTGGAGTCCAACAAGGACTCCTCCTTGGGCCCCTTTCCTAAAGGGGTGGGAGCCCACCTCCTAGTCCAACTAGGAGTGGGACTCCCTCCTTGTGCCGCACCCCTTCATGGGCTTAGGTGGTGCGCCCCACCAAGTGGTGGCAGCACCCCTTTGCACCATGTGGGCCCCATACAAATTATGCGGTCCCACTTCTAGACTCTTCTAGAACATTCCGGAACCTTCCGGTACCCTTTAAATAATTTCCGGAACTTTTCCGAAACCTCCGGAAACCACTTTCCATATATGAATCTTATTCTCCGGACTCCTCCGGAACTCCTCGTGACGTCCGGGATCCCATCCGAGACTCCGAATCACCATTCGTTCACTTCATCATTTAATTCATCGCAAAACCTAATTTCATCGGAACGTTAAGTGTGTGACCCTACGGGTTCGAGAATGCATAGACATGATCATATCAATAATTAATAGCGGGACCGGGATGTCCATATTAATTCCTATACACTCAACGAAAACCTTTTCTCGATTGAACCACGATGCCGGAGATTCAATTAATCTCATATACGATTCCCTTTGTCTCACGATATTTTACTTGCCCGAGATATAATCGTTGACATCCCCATGTCTAGTTTAATCTCGTTACCGGCAAGTTCTCTTTACTCGTCCATAATATAGGATCCCGGTGATTACAACTTAATCACATGTCTGCAGACTCTTGATGCTATATTACCGAGAAGGCCTGGAGATATCTTCTCCGTCACATGGAGGGACAAATTCCACTCTTGATTCATATCACCCAACAACCCACCATCGGAGATACCTGAAAGCCACCTTTATAATCACCCAGTTACGAAGTGACGTTTGATGTCCACAAAGTATTCCTCCGGTGAACGGGAGTGATATAATCTCATGGTCTAAGGAAACTATATTTGGCATATTAAAAGTGTTGACAACAAAACTTTTGTGACACGATTAATTGCAACTCTTTATTTGGGTCATGTCCATCACACCATTACTCCTAATGATATGACTCCGTTATCAAGTGACTATAACAAGTCCATAGTTAGGAAACTCTAACTATCTCTTGATCAACGAACTAGTCCTGTAGAGGCTCACTAGGGACTCCGGGTGTTTATATTCCACACATGTATTATGTTTCCATTTAATACAATTATAGCATGGATAATAAACTATTATCATAAACTTGAATATGCTTAATAAACCATTTTATTATTGCCTCTAGGGCATATTCCCAACAGTCTCCCACTTGCACTAGAGTCAATAATCTAGTTTACATTTCCGCGATCCAACACCCATGGAGTCTCACTCATGAAGTCTCAGTGCTGATCATGTTTGCTTGTGGAAGAGGTTCTGTCCGTGCTCTGTACTTTACAGCTCTTTATGTCCTTTGCAAAATTGTAACTGTCATCTAATTTGACATTACTTTATCATCACATGATAAACTTCCTATCATCCCATGATAAAACCATTATCATATAATGTATATAATATGTTTGGTTATAGAGTGAGATAATCATATCCTTTCATGCCCATATGTATGATCAGTCAACGGACTTTCTCATAACACATGCATCTGGAACTCACTCAATCTTGAAACAACTTTCTCAAACCAACATATTATATCTTATTTCAATCCTTGAATTAATCATATACTCCTATATGTTGTAGACTTAACAAATCAACAGTGAACCTTGTCACTTTGATATTTCCGATCATGCTTTCGCTGTGCTACTCCGATATTAAGAGATCCCTAATTTAGTCTGGCTTTATGACTTCAACCAAGTCCACCATTTTCTAAATTTATCTCAATCTCATGAAAAATGACTCCTCATTCAACATGCTCTTACAATTAAGAACTTGGGTCACATATCGTCATATACAAACATATGGTTCTTATATGTTGAGATCTATGAACAATTCATATTGAATTCCAACATATCCTCCAACCATCAATTTTGTACTGAGTTCTCTAACTCAATGCTTCACCTATATATCACAATGAGATGAACCATTCTTCTCTTGTTTCATTTTGAACTCCTTCAAAAACTTGTATAGGTAAAACACCCTGACTTTAATGTTTATCAAACTTATCTATCCTCCATAGATACATTCATCTACATGAATATTTGACGTTCAAACTAACTTCATAAGTTATGCATTGGTCCATGACAACATTTACAACATTTATGAAATCTCCATTTCATTCAAAACACTATGTTGTAAACTCCCACTCAAATATACCTCATACACATATTAAATTGTGAAGCCACTTTGGCTCCCACTCAGAAATATGTTATCTTTATATTTGACCATGATTAATTAGCTCCCACTCAAACATATGTCACCACATATTTTGATTATGGAAATTAATTTCTGCTCTAACTTAATATATGTCACCACATATCTTAATTAGATCTCACTCAGTTTCTTATGCACTTTCTCGACACTTTGGACTCCTCCAAAACTCTTAACTCTTAAGATTCGAGAACTCATATACGAAACACCAGCACTTTGCCAGCTCTAAGTTTTATTTATTCCACGCAAACTCTTTTGCCAAATAAATATGTGAAACATTCTTTTCACAAAATCAAGTAACAATTACTTTATGATTTAAACTTAAAGTAGAATGACTCTTAGTCACTTTCGTATTTAAAGTTTCTATTTCTTCTTTTGTAGTTTTGTAGGTATGTCTTGTTTCTCAAACATGACAAGTAAATCATGAATATTATTTTGCAACTATTGACAAAATTCATATTCTTGAACCTACTTCTCTTTAGACAAGCTAAACCATAATTCAATGATCACCATCATCAAAACTTTATGTGTCAAGTTTTAACCAACACAGCACTTTACATATGTGCCACTTGATACATAAACATGCAAGGTTTAAGCTTTCTAAACTTATTCCAACAATTCTTTTATCCATGAAACAATTTCACGATAAAACCACTAAAATACATAACACAACCAAACACATTGGTTTGTTCCTTTTAGTCTCACATTGTGGAATCTCTATTCATAATCTCATATGAACATTCTACAAAACTTTATTTGCTTTGGCTTTTAATTATCTCATAATTATTGAAACCACTATTTCACATAACTCATATGCGAAATGCAAATCATTAAATAGATCCTTTATTTAAAACAGGAGTGTTATCAAAATAAATCTAAATGATACTAATGAAACCTTAAAACCAAGAACCCTTTGTTTATGACCACATAATATCAAATATAATGTGATTACAATACTTTAGGTTTATCAAAACACCTTTTGAATAATCTCTAAACATTGTAATTTGTGATAACACTTGTCACAAGTCACCATACTAAACAATAACTCAAATATTTTGTCTCTTTTGATCAAATCGAAAAGACTCAATTATCTTGTTAACTTAATATCCTTTACTTCCAAAATCTCATCATGACATGAATAAATACTCCTATTCACTCATCCATGATAAAATAATGATGTCTTTTATTTACTGAAAAATACAACCAACACTTGTGTTTATTTTCAGCAACTCATGGCATTTTCAGAAAATGGCATTTTTAATCACACTACTTAGTGATGCGCATCAACATGCTCTTCAGCACTAATAGTACAATTAAAACAATTCTCATCATTAAGTATTGGATATTTTAGCATGTCTTTATTTTATAAGTGTTTAACTAATTATCGTTTAAATCTAGCAAAGGACAATAATCTCATAATCGAAACGTGATCTCCAAAAAGGATTACTCATGAAAATAGAACAACCACTTGTCTTTAACATGAATGACCGTCTCACAAACCGAGACACACTAATTTAAGATCACACTTAATTCGATTACAAAACTCATTCAAATCCTCTAATTTAAAACGATAAATGTAGAAGTAGAACATCGCCAGCATCAACTCCTTGATTGCCATCTTCCCGCGAAATCCACTCAGTCCCTCCATGCACTTCTCAAACGGCAGGCCCTGTTTTCATAAAACAGCACAAGTATCAAATACTTAGCTCACCATAAGTGTAAATGGGACATTTAAACATTTATAACTAGTATATCAAAATATACCTTCTGCGTTGACTACCTCTCCTGCTATGGGTTCCACTTTAACTTGACGCAGCTGGGAAATAAACTCACAGAAAGTGATCGAATCCCTTCCCATGACATACTCCCTGACATAATCCTTATAGCTGGGGGGAAGCGAGCGCAGCACCCCATCTATTGCCATCTCGTCAGTTATTTCATGGTTCCAAACATCCACCATAGTATAATACAGCCGGTGCATCTTACTTAGGTGCTGTTCCAAGCAAGTGTTTTCTTCCATCTTAGTTGAAAGAAATTCATCCAGGCATTCAAACCTTGCAACTCTAACTTGTGCTATGAACCTTTGTTTCAGCTCATCGACAATCTCCATTGCGCTCAAGTTTCCAAATTGTCTACCAAGGTTAGAATCCATGAAGGTGCATATCAGCCACTCGACTCTCAAGTAGGTGGTCTTTTGATCGTACCACTCCATATACCCTTCGTAGTCAACAGTAACATCAGGGCGTTTTTCTAAAGCTTCATCTATCACGTAGAGCTCATCATTGGCGAAAAGGGCTTCTCTCAGACGCATGTACCACTCAGCAAAGTTTGACCCATCGAGACGCAGCTCCTCAGCAAGAAACATACTACTGTAGTCTCCCATGATCTACAAGGATTTTGCAAAGACATCTTTAGGACACTTGTTTATGATAATTTTAGTTCAATTTAATCAAATTAACGAACTCCACTAAACTCAACATCTCTCCGGTTGATTAGTGACACACGATCCAAATCCACTACACCACCACCGATCATCACGTGAGATGATGTAGTTTCAATGGTGAACAACTCAGTGTTGATCATATCATTTATATGACTCGTGTTTAACCTTTCGGTTCCGTGTTCCCGAGGCCATGTCTGTACATGCTAGGCTCGTCAAGACAACCGTAGTATTTCTGCTTGTGCAAACTGGCTTGCACCCGTTGTATGTGAACGTTGAATCTATCACACCCGATCATCACGTGATGCTTCGAAACGACGAACTTTCGCAACGGCGCATACTAGGGGAGAACACTTAATTATCTTGATATTAACATGAGAGATCACCTTATCATGCTACCGTCGCGATCACATCTAAGCATAACAATAAGGTGCATAAAAGGGATTAACATCACATGCAATTCATAATTGTGATATGATATGGCCTTTCTTCATATGCTCTTAGATCTCCATCTTCAAAGCACCGGCAAGATCTCCATCTCCGGCATGATCTCCATCATCTTGGCGCCATCACCATGGTTGTCCACCAACTATTGCAACTACAACTAATGCTACTCTTAGCAATAAAGTAAAGCAATTACATGGTGATTTCATTGACACGCAGGTCACATAAAATAATAGACAACCATATGGCTCCTGCCGGTTGCCGTACTCGTCGACATGCAAGTCGCGAAATATTACAAACATGATCATTGCATACATTATCACAAATCACATTGGCCATATCACATCACTTGACCCCCTCTGCAAAAACAAGTTAGACGCCTCTACTTTGTTTATGCAAATTTTACGTGGCTTGGGTCAACGAGTTAGAACCGTTCTAATCTACGCAAAAACCACAACGGTGATATAATAGTTGCTTATTTACTCATCCTTTTGAAAGGCCTTCCATTGAAAATTGCATCCTCACTAAAGCAAGAGAAACAGACACCCGCCAGCCACTTATGCAAAACAAGTTGCATGTCAGTCGTGGAACCGGTCTCTCGTGCGTGGACGAGTAAGGTTGGTCCGGGCCGCTTCAATCTCACAATACCGCAAAGATGCAAAGTGCACGCGAGAAGGTAGCAACATAAAATATCAACGCCCACAACTCCTTGTGTTCTAATCGCATCAACACCTACGAATAGATCTAGGCTCTGATACCACTGATGGGGTCGCAGCATGGAAAACAAAAATTTTCTACGCGGCAAAGCGGAATAAACCCCAAGGATCTAGATCTACGAGATGAAGATAGCGAAGATGAGATCCAATCTCTTACCCTCGAAGATCAACAAACGCGTTTTGTCGGTGCAGGGGTTGGCTAGTCGATCCCCGCAACTAGACTCGTCTAGTCGCGAGGAGATGTATTATCCTCGAGATCCAATCCGGTGAAGTGCAGCAACGGGCAGCACCTCCGCGGCGTCCACACGTACAGCTCGATGAAGACGTCGACTCCTTGATCCCGCAAGCGAGACGACGTGGCCTTGATGATCTCAGCAGCACGACGGTAGTGCCGGTGACGATGACGATCTCCGCGAGCAGGGCTTCGCCAAGCCAAGCAAGAGGAGAGGGAGAGGACAAGGCGGCGCAGCAGCCCTAGGGCATAGGGGTGGTGCGGCTATGGTGGAGAGGTTGGATGGCGGCAGCCCTCCGGGAGAGGAGGGGTGCGGCTAGGGCTAGATGGGAGAGAGGGGGTGCGGCTAGGGGGGTGGTGCGGCAGCCTCCAAGGGGTTGTGGTGCGCCCCCCCCTCCCCTCCTTATATAGGTGGCGGCTAGGTCAAGGGGAGGGGGCCGGCCGGCCCCTCCTTGCTTGCCCCCCAAGTTGGAGTCCAACAAGGACTCCTTCTTGGGCCCCTTTCCTAAAGGGGTGGGAGCCCACCTCCTAGTCCAACTAGGAGTGGGACTCCCTCCTTGTGCCGCACCCCTTCATGGGCTTAGGTGGTGCGCCCCACCAAGTGGTGGCAGCACCCCTTTGCACCATGTGGGCCCCATACAAATTATGCGGTCCCACTTCTAGACTCTTCTAGAACATTCCGGAACCTTCCGGTACCCTTTAAATAATTTCCGGAACTTTTCCGAAACCTCCGGAAACCACTTTCCATATATGAATCTTATTCTCCGGACTCCTCCGGAACTCCTCGTGACGTCCGGGATCCCATCCGAGACTCCGAATCACCATTCGTTCACTTCATCATTTAATTCATCGCAAAACCTAATTTCATCGGAACGTTAAGTGTGTGACCCTACGGGTTCGAGAATGCATAGACATGATCATATCAATAATTAATAGCGGGACCGGGATGTCCATATTAATTCCTATACACTCAACGAAAACCTTTTCTCGATTGAACCACGATGCCGGAGATTCAATTAATCTCATATACGATTCCCTTTGTCTCACGATATTTTACTTGCCCGAGATATAATCGTTGACATCCCCATGTCTAGTTTAATCTCGTTACCGGCAAGTTCTCTTTACTCGTCCATAATATAGGATCCCGGTGATTACAACTTAATCACATGTCTGCAGACTCTTGATGCTATATTACCGAGAAGGCCTGGAGATATCTTCTCCGTCACATGGAGGGACAAATTCCACTCTTGATTCATATCACCCAACAACCCACCATCGGAGATACCTGAAAGCCACCTTTATAATCACCCAGTTACGAAGTGACGTTTGATGTCCACAAAGTATTCCTCCGGTGAACGGGAGTGATATAATCTCATGGTCTAAGGAAACTATATTTGGCATATTAAAAGTGTTGACAACAAAACTTTTGTGACACGATTAATTGCAACTCTTTATTTGGGTCATGTCCATCACACCATTACTCCTAATGATATGACTCCGTTATCAAGTGACTATAACAAGTCCATAGTTAGGAAACTCTAACTATCTCTTGATCAACGAACTAGTCCTGTAGAGGCTCACTAGGGACTCCGGGTGTTTATATTCCACACATGTATTATGTTTCCATTTAATACAATTATAGCATGGATAATAAACTATTATCATAAACTTGAATATGCTTAATAAACCATTTTATTATTGCCTCTAGGGCATATTCCCAACAATTGAAAGGGCATGGCGCCCCCATGTGTGGTTTTGGTAATTATTGACAATCCCTATGGACTAATGGTTGCATTGAGTTATTCTCGTAGTGTTTGTACATAGACCAATGCTTGAACTCCATATGTCGGATTCAAGGTTGATGCCATGAAGATATTGATATAACGGAGTATTTGACATCAAGATCATCGATTTATATGGATATATTTGATATGATCAAGAAGAAGAGTATGTGTTGACCAAATGGTTATTTGAGGAGTTAACTGAAGATATCATCTATTAAATATAGAAATAAAGATACAAGGTTGATCAAGATATTGATCAACACACAAAGCTACAAATGTACCAAGTGGGATCGTGTATCCTGTGGTATGGTAAGTAATTGTCCATATAGCTTTGTGAACTAACCCATGATATGTGTGTGTAGTATTTCTATGTGTGGTTAGGTATCTTTCTATGGGCTTGCATCAAATGAAGATTTCATATAGCCCATGAAGGATGACGTCTAGTGGTGTTCGTCATCAAGGTTGAGAAGTGCAAGTTTAAGAGAAGCATCTCGAAGAGATTCTATGCTTGAAGCTTGTCACCCATTTGGAGATAATGGTCAAGTGAAGATGTGGCTAAAATAGTCTCTCCCATAGTGGAGTATGGGGGAGCAATATGTGAGTCTTCACCAAGCGAAGCGCAATCAAGAAATGTGGTCCACTTGAAGAGATCAAGATTGTCATCATCTAGCTCAATTGGAATGCGCAAGGCAAAGGTATGATCTTGATAGGGTTTCTATTTTACCGGTCTCATGGTGCTAGTTGGGAGACCGGGTTATAGAATAGATACCGTACTATCAAGAGGGGCTCTCTATTGAGCTTTAGCGTATCATTCGTAGAGAGCTCAAACCTTTGCATTCTTGGCATCATATTTCTTGGATCTTATTTGTCTTTTATCCATGTGATAATTTAGATCTTGTGTTCATCTCCATACCAAGCTCTAGTTCATCAAAAACGGATTTCATATAAATATCTTATTGCGTTTTTGATGTTGGAGGTTTTACCGGTTTATCTTTTATAAGAGAGGTCAAACTCTTTCCTTGTGACTTCCTCCTCACATGATGGACTATGATGTTTCTCTGCATGATCTTGAAGAGCTCTTCGTTGCGATTCCAACGAGCCCAAGATCATCGAAATCGGAGTTCGGATGAAAAAGATATTGCAGTTTCCGTTTTACTGTTTCTGTCAGTTTTCAGACAACCGGATATTCCGATTAAATTCAGGAATTTCCGGTTAGAAATATCCGGGTCCCTCCAGTGGCTTCTCGTTCTGGTCCTTAGCCGAATTTCCTGGCTTCAACTTCTGGGGCGGATATTCCGGTCCTAAATTTACCCGGAATATCCGGTTCCCTGTTTTTCCTGTAACGCATCTATTTCGTGGGGCCCTATATAAGGACCCCTTCTTCCCCAAAGGAAACAACTCTTGAGCACGAAATTGCCCCCCATTGTTGACCTTCTTGAGCTTGGATTTCTCTCTATTCCTCCATGATTCTTGCCTCCAATTAGAGGGAAACGAGAGAGGAGATCTAGATATACCATTCCACCAATCAATCTCTCCTCTAAGTGAGGGGAAGCCTTTGGATCTAGATCTTGGAGTTCCATTTGTTGAGTTCTTCTTTGTTCTTCCTCTCTTCTCCCCCCACAAGTATTAGTTGCTTTTGGTGGGATTTGGGAGTGAAGGATTTGACCACTTCTAGTGGTCTTGCCTTCTTGCATTAGTTGCATCGGTTTGAGTTCTTCACGGTGATACGTGGAAAGTGAATTTGAGGACTTGTTACTCTTGGGTTCGTTGGAACCCTAAACGGTCGTTGGTTGTTCTTGTGGCTTTGGAAGCCGCAGGGACTAGCCAGGAGCCTCCAATTGAGTTGTGGAGAAGTGCCCCGGCCTTGTGAGTCTTGTGGCTTTGGGAGCCGCAGGATTCCGGTGAGAGCCTCCAATTAAGTTGTGGAGTCTGCCTCATCCTTGTATGGGTTCGGTGACCACCCTCAAGTGTCCCATAGTGGTTCGTGGCACTCTACATTGGTAGAGGCACGAAGGAGATTATGGTGTGCCATTTGACGGCTACTCGGGGTTCACTTTGTGACTCCGCACCGCTCCAACGGGGATGTAGCTTCCATTGGGAAGTGAACTTCAAGATAAATCATCGTCTCCAAGTGCCTCGGTATTTCTACACCTGAGCTTCTTACTTATGCAATTTACTTTGTGATAGCCTTCGAGCTTGAAGCTATATATCCTGCTATCACATAGTTGCTTATATTGCTTAGCATAAGTTGTTGGTGCACATAGGTAAACCTAGATTGTTTAGGTTTCGTGCTTGATAAATTAATCGCTCGTTTTATTCCGCATTTATTCAAGCCTAAATCGTAATAATTTTAATCGCCTATTCACCCCCCCTCTAGGCGACATCTAGCTCCTTTCACACACGATTCGGCAGCAACATGCGAAGAGGCCTTTCTTCACGTTAAAGGTTGATATGATGAAGGCATATGACCCTGTTGAGTGGGACAACCTCTAACTCGGCTTTAATCAGGTGTGGATCGATACTGTTATGAGATGTGTTACTAATGTACGGTATGCGGTCCGTGTTAATGGTGATCTCACGGAGCCTGTTATCCCATCTCGGGGTATTCGTCAGGGGGATCCCATTAGTCCATATCTCTTTCTCCTATGCACAGAAGGTTTATCTTGTCTTTTGCAACAAAGGGAGGTCCAAGGTGCGCTACAAGGATTGCGAAACGTACGACTTGGCCACCCTATCACCCACTTACTGTTTGCAGATGACAACATTTTCTTTGCTCGTAGCGATGGGAGAAGTGTAGATGCTCTGCAGCGTACTCTCGATGTTTACTGCGCGGGGTCGGGCCAGAAGATTAATTTAGACAAATCCTCTATCTTCTTTGGTTCTCGCTGCACGGATGCAATCAAATCTAAGGTTATGCAGAAGCTTGGAGTACTTGATGAAGCACTGCATGATACTTACCTGGAGATGCCCACCGAGGTGGGACGATCTCCTGTCCATACCTTCGGTTTCCTGCATAATCGCATGTGGCAGCGCATGAGTGGCGTTTCTGATCGCCCTATGTCAAGGAAAGGGAAGGAAACATTCATCAAATCGGTTATTCAGTCAATTCCCACGTACATAATGAGCTGTTTTCAGCTGCCAACCTCGAACTGCACTTCTATAAGAAGATCTATTGCCAATTTCTTGTGGGGTATGGAGGATGGCAAGAGGAAGCTCCATTGGCGGTCCTGGGACTGGCTGTCTTTGCCCAAAGATGTTGGAGGGATGGGTTTCCGGGATTTGGAGATCTTGAACCGGGCCATGTTGGGTTGTCAGTGTCGGCGGCTTCTCACGGACAAAACCTACCTATGTGCACGGGTGCTTAAAGCAAGGTACTTCCCCAATTGTGATTTCTGGGAAGCTCCACGTCCAAGATCTTCTTCATATACTGTAACAGCCCAGATTTGGTACCCTAAAATATGGGCCAAATTTTCACTTTTCTTTTCATTGCATCATAGCATACATTATTAAATTGCTAAATTTAATCAAAGCAACAAATTAAAAACATTGAAAATCCTTAAAGGGAAGCAAAGCAACACTTCCTAAAATTCCAACCCAAATGCATTTGCTCAACTTAGCAAACCAAAGTATTCTGGAATTTCCAAATTGTCTAGGAAGTTCCAAGAATATATTTGTTTAAATCTTTGTCAAAGACAATTGCTTGTTAAGCAAAGTAATAAATATTTGGAATTCAAAATTGGTTTAAACACATGGTGAATTTTGACTCCAAGTTCAACTTCTCAAAATTCAAACTAAAATCATGGGGAGCTTCAATATTATTGTGAGAGCCTCCATGAATATTTTCCTTATTTTTGAAGATGCTTAATTGCTCCAATTAAATACATTTTGGAATTTATCAAAAATGGCCATATTTAACTCTATGTACAAATGTTGCTCAAAACTTTTAATTTGGCCACACCAAATTTTGTGGAGGTGCTAAATGTTATGGGGAACCCCTGTAAATTTTCCCCTAATTTATAAAAATGGTTTAGGGCCTCATTTAAATCGCTAAATGCTGCTGTTTTCAATTTAGAAAATAAAACAGAAGAGGAAATAGAGGCAGGGGGTTTTCCAGAAAATGACCATCGTCCCTGTCGCCACAGGGTTCCCACTGTCGCCATGGCCATGCCGTCGCCGTGTCCTCCTCCCCTGCACCGTGCCGAGCCCCCCCCCCCCCCCCCCCCCCCCGCTGGTGGATAAGTGAAGCCCACGACGAGCTGCTTTTCCCTCTCTCCCTCTCCCCTGCTTCCCCCCTGGAACCCTAACCCGAAACCCTAGCTCGAGCTCCCTGTCTGCCTCCGGCCGCCGCACCTCCCCGTCAACTCCGGCCACCCCGGAGCTAGCCGGCACCACCATGAGCTCCGCCTCGAGCCCCTCTCCCTCCCCACGCAAGGAATCGGGCCGGGGATGCCCGTAACCGACGCGTGCGTCCGCGCCATCGTCAACCACGGCCGCCGCGCCGAGCACCGTGGCGTCGCCGTCCGGCTTCCCCGTGCCTTGCCGTCGTCGCCATCACCTCCAGGGTGAGCTCACGGTGCTCCCCATCCTCTCCTCCCTCTCTTTTCTGCTATGTGCCGTCGTCCCATCGAGCACCGCCGCCCACCGCCGCACCATGGTCACCGGAGCTCACTCCGGCGACTAAATGGTCCATGCCGCCGCCCCCTGTGCTCCTCTCCTTCTCCTCTAGCTAGTGCAACACTTGCCCGCGACCAATTTCGACCGGAGCCAACGAATTTGAGATCAACAGAACCGCTGCCCTCCGATGATGTCACGATGACGTCATCGTTCATCTGTTTTCCATTTTCAAAAATTAACAGAAAATTGGTATATGCAATATCTTTTAATTGGTAGATCCAAAAATTGCAAATAAGGTATCAGAAGGTTTCTAAATTCATAACATGTTCAAATATATAACTCACGCATGCAATTGAATTGAAAATTTTGAATTTAAATGTGAAATACAAAATCACATATTAATTATTCAAATTTTTGGAAATTCATACCTAGAGCTTTATATGTAAGAAAAATGCAAATAATATGTTAAATTGCTCAGCAACAAAATGTCTACCTGTTAGTGCCATTGGTTAAATTATTTGGTCAAATTAAATTGCCCATATTTAATAAAAACAGAAATGGCAGAAAATAAGGGGAATTTAGAAATTGCATAACTTTAGTTTTACTCATCCAAAAATTATGAATAAGCCCTCAAAATGTTCAGTGAACAATGATCTACAAGTTTGTGTAATTTGAGAGAATTTTGGATGTAATTTTGGTGCTGTTTAATAAAAATAGGTAAAATGGTAGAATTAAATCAATATTTGAAAATATCATAACTTGTTGAATAATGATTCAAAAATTGCAAATGATATACCAAAATGACCAGCAAAGCAAATGCTATCTAGCTATGTTAAGTTCACAGCATGACAACAACTTTTCCTTTGATGTATTTTCGAATTGGTTAAAATGAATTAAATTGATTAACCGTTTAATTCACCAAATATTCATCGTTAATCGGAAAACTGCAAACGAGGTATCAAAACGATCAGCACGACAATAACTAACCAATAATATCATCTCCATGCATGTTGTCATCTTATTTCAGTACTGGTCTTTTTAGAATAACTTAAAAGCATTAAGTATAATTATGTGGTTCATCCCGATTAATTGTTATAATTATATTCGGGATCCCATTTAACTTGTGGGTCAGGTCAAGACCTTTCCAATGCATAATTTGTCATGTCATCATGTGTATGCGCATTGCACTTCTATATGTGTTGATTGTTCCTTCTTTCCGGTGTTTTGTATCTTCTCGATAGAACGCAATTCGAGATCGAGACGAGTCCGATGTGAAGATCGACGACACCGATGGACGACACTGGAGTATGGATCGACAAGTCAATCACCTGCTTCCCCGAAGCTTTATATTTTCTGTGCATTGCCAGAAAAGGCAAGAGCTAACCTAACATTCTTGGCATTTAGCATCCTATCATTTTACAAACTTATTTATCCACCATAATATTGCATGCGATTCAAAGGTCTCTTTTGATCAAGTTTTAGAGTATCCTACAAATGCATGTTTATCCCCGAACCATCGCATGCTTCCCCTCCTATAAACCCTAGGTTTGATGTGTTGGCCGGAGACAAAGATATGCTTGTTGGTTATATATGCTTAGCTATGCTTAGCCATGCTTAGTCGTATGCTAGTTATGTCCGTTGTTTAATTCCATAATTGTTGATGTTGATGGAATGTTTCGGACATGGTAGATATGTGGGGTGCTTAATTAAAATGTTAAGAAGGCTTGGGTGAGTTGCCATCGGGGATGGTGTTTTGCCTCACTCTTGCCCCTAGGTGCGAGTTCTTTACCTCTTGAACCAAGACGATCGTGCTTCCAACGGTGGGGACATATGGAATCTCCTTTAACTAAATAACTTGTGCGGGCGTATCCAAGGGTCCTCTAGTTTGCTATTTCCATTTGCCGTGTGTGTGAGCGGAAAAAGAAATGATGAGGATGGTGGTGTTTAGGACGTGGCGATGGGGCTGGGGCTGAGGCTGGGTAAACTTGCCCTGTGGCCACAGATGACTCTTGGATAGTCTCACGCGAGGTAAAGGTTTAACCGCGCCCACTCGCCGGTCTTCCCCGGAAGAGGACCAATCAGGTGAGCCGGATGGTACCGGTGGGTAAATTAGTACACCCCTGCAGGGTAAATCTTTTCGAAAAGCCGTGTCCGCGGTTATGGACGACTTGGGAATGGACGATAAGATCATAGAGAACATTTACTTAATTGATATGGCAGCTAGAGGTTGCATAATCAACGTGTGGTAAAGGTTCATTTCCTCGAGGGTGATTCGAGGGAGTGCCTTGGTGGAGATGAGTTGGTGTTGGCTACAAATGGTTCGTTGAGAACCAAAGATGAAAGTTTACTCTCTTATCCCTTTTCGGAAAACATTCTGAGTAGACGATGCCATGGGTCTTTATATCTTTTAAAAGGAAAACCAGCTTTATGCAAATTAGCTACATTATACAGCAGTAGAGCCTCCGTCAGCATCGGGCCTATATCGCCCTACTAATTCTTGCGAGTACGTCGTACTCAGCCTTGCTTTGTTGAATATTATTTGTTTCAGAGGAGGACGCCACCGAACTGGAAGGTGGGTTCTACGTTGACATCGACGAGTAGTCTGGGGTTCCCAGGTGGCAGCTTGGGACGTTTGGAACAGGCTGGCACGGGATGTTTATCGGTAGGCCTCTTAGGCCATAATTTGGATCTTGTTGTTAGACAACTATATTTGTTTTCCGCTTGATGTAATGATGGTGTCGTGGGGTTGTCACGGCAAGTTCTTCCTCAGGGAAGATGAGTTCTGGGGCCATTGATGACTGAAGTACGCTGGAACGGTTAATCTCGCCAAGGAACAAGGATTTACCCAGGTTCGGCCCCTCTGAATCGAGGTAAAGACCTACTTCCTGCTTCTATGTTATTGCTCTTGATATACCTCGATTACAAGGACCCGGCTCCCACAACTTAGGAGCCGGCGACTTCTCTCTGGTGGCTAGGGTTTCTCTATTGGTTGAAGCTTATCAATCTAAGGTCCAGGACCCCGCTTATAAAGGTTGCCGGGTCTCTGGACTTACACTTTACACCGAGTCATACTAGAACACGGAGTCCTACTCTACGTCTTGGTCTTCCAAGTTTAGACTCCGGGTTGTACTTGGACTCCTTCCGGACGGGTCCTTTCTTCATCATGGGCCTTGGTCGGCTTGTCTCCAGCCCAGCCCATGCGACTTGATACGTGACTCGGCTTTGGCCTTCTTGGTCTTGGCGGGTCTACTTTCCGGGTCCATGGGCATACCTATAAAGTATCCCCCCATCAGTAGCCCCCGAATTTATCTTGGGCGCAGCTTGGCGGCTTCCTCTGACTTGCTGGTTCGACTCTCTGGGTCGACTCCTTCCACTTGAGCCAATGGCTCCAAAGCCACTGCTGCTAGCTCCAAGATGAATTCCTGCATAAAAACATAATACATACATAAAATGAGTCCACTCTTATCCCTTGTCCAAGTCGCCACTCCTGCCCTCGTACTATCAGGCCGGGTTCTGGTGTGACTCTTGCAAACAAGGGCTAGATAAATTGCTTTCACTGTCACAGGACTCGTCATTCTGAGACAAGCCGGCTCATTCCACATCTGTGACCTTTGACCTTTCTCTGTTATAACTCCTTATCTGTCTTGTTAGCCACTGGAACGATTTTACTGAAACGTTATCCACAGTTGACTTTCTAGGGTTTTACCCCCCTTTATAAATCGCGGAGGGTTAGGTTTTAAACCTCACTTGCCCCTTCAGCTCAAAACCTCTCCTTCCTCTCTTCGCGCCCATCTCTTTCCGCGCTCAGCACGCACCGCCCGCACGCCATGGCTCCCAAGCGCTCAAAGACCACATCGAAGGCCAAGACAACCACGTCGAGCAGGACGGTGAACATTGCTGCCGCGGCCGCCGCCGCCGCCAAACCCTCTTCCAAGCGATCGATCTCCGCCGATTGGAGTGGATCTGTGGTCTCGGCGGAGCAATTGAAGACCCACAGGCTCTCAGGTTTGATCCCCTCTAGTGCTCAAGCTCGGGCCCCAGGGGATGAGATCGTTCCCTCTCCCGCTAAGGGTGAAGTAGTTGTCTTCGTGGAACACCTATTCCGCGGCTTTTCTCCCCCCGGCGATATTTTCTTCCGCCAGCTCCTCGAGCTTTACGAGCTGCGGATTCACGATCTTGCTCCTAACTCCATCCTCACACTTTCTAATTTCGTCGTTCTCTGTGAGGATTACCTCCAGATTAAACCTGACATCAACCTCTGGCTCGAGCTCTTCTATTGCAACCCTCAACCCGAGACCTCTGGGGGCCCTCTTCTCCAATGTGGCGCCGTCGCCCTTCAACGGCGCCTCAACTCTGTCTTCCCTAAGCCAGTTTTCCCAAATCGCATCAAAGACTGGCAAAGAACTTTCTTTTATTGCAAGGACACTTCCCCTGCAAATGAACCTAAGCTTCCCTTGTTCTCTGAGGAACGCCTCCGGGCGACTCCTCTGATGAAAGCCAGGTGCCCAGAGGCCGACCGGCCAAGGGTCGAGTCTCTGATCACTCGCATCCGGGCACTCTTGTCCCACAATTTGGAAAATATGGATTTGGTCCGTTGCTGGACAACCTGGAGAATCCAGCCGCTGAGTCCTAGGACTCGACTGATCTGCTCATATACCAGATGCGCTGGTGATGACCTCCGGGTTACGGAGCAGTTGTCTGATGGACCCGAACTTGGTCGACTCATCAAGAAGTTGACTGGGAAACCGGTGAAGGATCAAGCTCATTTCGGGCTCCAACCCTTCTGCTCAACCAACCCAGCCCCTGATGTAAGTATTACTCTCTACTTTATTTCAACCTTGACTTCGCTTGTATTGCTTGCTGACTCATGTTTACTAACTCTTTTGCAGCTCACCGACTCCTTCTGGAAGCCGGCCTCTGGAGCTGGTTCTAAGAATAAAGCTGAAGCTGAGGCTGAAGCTGAAGAAGAAATCCCTGCCACAGATCAAACCACTGTGGCAGATGATACTGATGACGCGGATGAGGAGTCCTCCCAGGGGGCTCCTGCTGATGATGGTGCTGCCGATGAGGAGTCCTCGCCAGAGGCTCCAACTAAGAATGCTGATGAAGAGGAGTCCTCTCAAGAGGCTCCCATTGTGGAAGAAACCGACGATGCCGAGTCCTCTCCAGAGGCTCCAACTGCTAGGCAAACTGATACTGCCTCTGCTGCTGCTCAACCATCTCCATCTGCAGAGTCCTCTGCTAGGAGTCACTCCTCGTCCTCTCCAGCCTCAAACAATAATGGCTCTCGAGAGGCTGTTCCCAAGGTACCACTCTCACGAGTCCTTGGGTCCTCTCGCTCCCCAACTAAGCCTGAAGAGCAAATGCAGAGTGTTATCGCCGCTAGGAAGAGGAAGCTACGTTCCGATGGGCCTGCAGATGCTCCTGAGCCTCTGCCAGTCTCACACCAACGGAAATCGACCTCTCCTCCCCAAAAGGATGACTCTTACAACTCTGGTTTGTCAATGCCTTCTTCAAGCTCTCAGACCGCCTTGGATCTGGAGACCAATATTGGGTAAAACTCTTTTGTCTCTGTACTTGCAATTGTATGACTTCTGATCTTTCCTTTCACTAGGTTTATTGATTTCTATCTCTGAATATTTCAGGGCTCGGCCTTGTGCCAAGGTAACAAAACTCCCAGGCATGGCTGATGTCTCCTCTGGGCGTGGACCTGCCCCTCCATCGACTTCTCAGACAACCAGTACGAGGACAGGTCCCTCCATCGCTGCATCAGCTGGCGCAACCACGACTCCTACCATTCCCGAGTCCTCTTCGAAGGCTCGAGCGGCGACTCCAACAACAGTCCAGCCCAGCTCTGGTGCTGCGACTCCTGATTCTGCGCCTCCCGTTCAACCGGCTCCTGTCAAGCCGACTCCTGCAGCCTCTCCATCAATCAAGATCAAGTCATCTACTGACTACAGTCGACTTCGGGTGGCAGATAACATGTCATTTTCCGAAGCCTATGCTGAAGCAGTCGACTTGAACGATCAAGCTACTAGGCTGAAGGACGACGAGCAAGCGGCTCTTAGGTCTCTTCACATGGTTCATGAAGTAAGATTTTCTGACTTCTCCTTTCATGCTTTCTGGCATCATCCTATCTCAGTAGCCCCCAAGCACCTGTCTGTGGTGACTTGTGACTAGGATAGGTGCTTTGATTTGATACTGAACTCAATTGCTATATGGAAAAAATTTTGCACACTGTAGCCCCCAAGCACTAAGTCCTTAGCTCTACTAGGACTCGGGGCTGATAGTTTACTGTCTGTCGGGTCCTTAGACCAAAAACTTTCGCACTAGTAGCCCCCAAGCGCCGAGTTGTCAGCCTGCGACGACTTGGAGCTACCAATATATATTACTCACTGATACCTTACTTGAAGAAAAAATTTCTGTTCTACGAGTAGCCCCCAAGCGCCAAGTTGCTAACTTGTGGCGACTTGGAGCTGCAAATATGTCCACTCTACTCATAATTTACTTGATGGAAAATTCTGATCTGCCAGTAGCCCCCAAGCGCCAAGTTGCTAACTTGTGGCGACTTGGAGCTTATGACTTGTCAATTATGACTCATGCTTGCTTTTCTGATAGAAAGAATTGACTCCTGAGTAGCCCCCAAGCGCCAAGTTGTTAACTTGTGACGACTTGGAGCTCATGAGTTCTTTATGTAACTTGTAGAGCTCACTTGTGCTTTATGACTTGTAATTGCAGTGCATTGTCTCCAAGATGAAGAGAGACATGAAAGAACTTGAGGACCAGGCAGCTGCCAGTGCCAGATCTGCCATGGCCGAAAAAGAACACTCCCTTCAGCTTGAGAAGGATCTGAAGACCTTAGCTGCTCAACTGGAGCAGGTGAAAAAAGAGTCGGTTGATGCAAAAAAGATTGCTCAGAAAGCACACACTGACCTACAAGCTGTGTTCAACACTTGCAAAAAAGGCATTGGTGCCATGTGTCAGCATATATTTGGCGAGTTTATGACTTTTGCCTGCTTTCTTTTGTACCTTTCTGAATTGCTTTTCAACTGACAATGACTCCTTGACTTCCTTTCTGCAGGGGCTGACTCCCCCAAGCTTAAATTGCCAACAAGCAAACAACTATCTGAGATGCTTGATTACTGTCATGGGCTACAAGAGGGAGCCCGTTCTGTGGTCAAGTATTTGAATCATAAAGGCAAGTGCCCCAAAGAGCCTGAACGTCTGGTGGACGAGTTGTCCAGAGCACCAGGCTATGTACGTCTGTGGAAACAATCTTCCATGAGGAGATCTGCCATCAGGATCCTAGCCTTAGCCCACAGCTACTATCCCACTGTTCTTGAGCCAGCAATGCTTACAATGGGGAAGCCTGAGCAGCATGAGGATGGCAAACCTTTTACTCAGAATGATTTCATAGCCGAAGAAAAGCTGGTGCGGCCATATGCTTGTGAGATTGCCAATAAGATGGACCCTGAGGTATGGGTTCATCATTATGATTTGGAGAACAAGAGAGTCACTCCAGTAACTCCTGAGATAGTAAACTTTGGCCGCCCATCACAGGACCCATCTGGTGTATTCGCTGCCTCTGCCGGTCCGAGTTCATCGTCACCGGCGGCTCCTGTTCCGAGTGCTGAGCCTACCCTGAAGACTCCTGCTGCGCCCACTCCTTCTAGAGCTGTCTCTGGAGACGCTCAGAAACAAGCAGATCTTGCTAAGCATATGAAGAGTCCCAAGGGTACTAAATTTCAAACGAAGAGAGTCGCCACCAAGCCTCCATTGAAGCCGGCTCCTTCCTCCGCTGCTCAAGCACAAGGCAAATCTCCTGCTAAGAAGAACTCATCGACTCCTGCTGTTCAAGCAAAGGATAAGTCACCTGCTGAGAAGGACTCCTCGACTCTGGCGAAGGAGTCGGCTCCTCTAGAAGACAACCCTCTGAATGACTTTTGATTATTATGTGATGCTGTGTTACTATTGAAACTTTGTAGTTATGCTCTACTGGTGCTTTTAAACTATTGAGCTTGTTGAGCTCTTTTGAGTTGTAAAGATGCACTACTGGTGCTTTAAATAATTGAGCTTGTTTAGCTATTTAAAATTTGTGCCAATCGGCTTGGTTCTTATAACCCGTCTAGTTTTTCACTGATGAATAAGTAGGCCCTGCATGACTTCTCTTACAGTTTGTGCTGACAGGTTCTTAACTCATATGTTCCTTAGGATCCATAAGAGAGAGAAACAAGTCATGCCTGTAGATAGATCATATTGTGCAGGATGCATCTGACTTACCAGCGAGAAAACTAGGAAAATTTGGCTACTGTGCCGGGTCCAAGAGTTTAAGCTTAACTTTTTTCACTGAAAAGCAAGCCCCCAAGAACCTGATGATCAAAATTTAAAGAACAAAGCGCACTCACTGGGTGACTCGACTAAAGGACTCATGTTCACAAAAGCCGGCTTTATTTCATTTGATCACAATAATTTGATTACATCTAGGCATGGCTCACTGGGCTCATTGCCTTTCAACTCATGAATCTATTACAACTTAGGTATAATATGGACGTAGCTGAGCTATGTTCCAAGGCCTCTTTGCCTCTGCATAAAGATCTAGAGTATGAGCTGTGTCAGCTCCTTTGCCTACACTTGCCGGCTCTCACACATCCATTAGATAGTACGATCCGTTGTTCAGATTCTTGCTTATGACGAACGGTCCTTCCCATGGTGGCGATAACTTGTGCATCCCTTCCTTACTCTGGACAAGGCGAAGCACTAAGTCTCCTTCCTGGAAAGTCCGGGTTTTGACTCTGCGTGCATGATATCGCCGCAGGTCCTGCTGATCTCTCAAGGGCTAACTCCCTTGCTTCCTCAAGTGCATCGACCGAGTCCTGTCGGGCGAGTTCGTTTTCTGTCTCAACATAATTGGCGACTCGTGGCGAGTCATGCAACAAGTCGCTTGGCAAGACAGCTTCTGCTCCATACACCATGAAGAAAGGTGTGAAGCCAGTAGATCTGTTAGGAGTCGTCCTGATGCTCCAAAGCACTGCTGGTAACTCCTCAACCCAAGACCCGGCGGCTCTTAGCAAAGGGACTCGGAGCCGAGGCTTAATTCCCTTCAACAACTCCTGATTTGCCCTCTCTGCTTGTCCATTGGACTGTGGATGTGCCACTGAGGCTAGGTCGAGTCTGATGTTGTTCTCACCGCAAAACTTGGCCATCTCCCCAACTGATAAGTTGGTACCATTGTCTGTAATGATGCTATGAGGGTATCCAAATCGTGTTGCTATTTTCTTGAAAAATCTCACAGCTGATGCACCGTCAACTCTGCTGACGGGTTCCACCTCCACCCACTTGGTGAACTTGTCAACTGCTACTAGCAGATGGGTCTTCTGACAAGGCGACTTTGAGAAAGGGCCCACCATGTCGAGTCCCCAAACTGCAAATGGCCAAAGTGATAGGGATGGTTCTGAGTTCTTGAGCTGGCACGTGGTCTTGCCTTGCGTACCTTTGACATCCATCACAGACTCGAACTATCCTCTCTGCATCTAAATGTGCTGTCAACCAAAAGAACCCGTGTCTGAAAGCTTTTGACACCAAGGATCTAGTGGATGCATGATGACCGCAATCTCCTGCGTGAATCTCTTGCAATATTTGTTTGCCCTCTTCTGGAGACACACATCTCTGGTAGACTCCAGTAACGCTTCTTCTATATAACTCGCCATTAATGACTGTATAGGACTTGCACCGCCTGATGAGTTGCTTTCGCTTGACCTCATCCTTTGGGAGTTCACCCCGCAGGAGATAGGCTAGGTAGGGCTCTGTCCATGTTGGGATTGCTCGTACTGCTGCAACAAGTGCCGACTCTGGGTCTGGAAAGGCTAACTCCTCCTCTGTGGGCAACTTGACTGAAGGGTGGTGGAGTTCATCTAAGAACACATTTGGTGGTACTTTCTCTCGACGAGAGCCGAGTCATGATAACGCATCAGCGGCTTCGTTCTTGCGCCTGTCAATATGCTCTACTTGATAACCAGAAAAGAACCCGGCTATCTGCTCGACTGCTCTTCTATAAGCTGCCATGTTTGCATCCTTCGAGTCCCAAGTTCCAGATACTTGCTGAGCTACGAGATCCGAGTCTCCAAAGCACCTGATACGCTTGATGTTTATCTCCTTGGCCAAACGCAGGCCATGTAGCAAAGCCTCATACTCTGCCATGTTGTTGGTGCAATCAAAGTGTAACTGAAGGACGTATGCTAACTTATCTCCCTTAGGCGATGTTAACACCACGCCGGCTCCTGAGCCTTCCAACTGTCTGGACCCATCAAAGTGCATTGTCCATACTTGGTGCAAGGGGTGCTTGGTGAAGATGTAAAATCTGTCCAATCATTGACAAAATCCACCAAAGCTTGAGATTTGATCGCTGTCCTTGGCTCATATGTGATATGATAAGGACCCAACTCAATTGCCCACTTGGCAACTCGCCCTGTTGCCTCTCTGTTGCGTATAATATCTGCCAGCGGTGCTGAACTCACCACCTTAATTGGATGCTCTTGGAATAATGCTTGAGCTTTCTACTTGCAAGAAAAACCCATAAACTAGTTTCTGCCACTGAGGGTACCTTTGCTTTGACTCTGTGAGGACTTCACTGATGTAGTAGACAGGTCTCTGCACGGGGTACGCCTTTCCTTCCTCTGCACGTGTGTACACAACTACCACTGCACTGACAAACTCTCTCGTTGGCAGCTACAATATAATAACATGGGCTCCTTATCTGTAGGAGCTGCAAGCACTGGTGCTGTTGACAAAGTTTTCTTCAACTCCTCAAAAGCACGGTCAGCTCTTCATCCCATAGGAATTTATCTGACTTCTTCAGGAGTCGGTAGAGAGGACCCGCCTTCTCCCCGAGTCTGGAAATAAACCTGCTCAGAGCTGCCACACATCCAGTGAGCTTTTGAACGTCCTTCAGACAAGTCGGCTTCTGCAAGTTATGGATAGCCTTGATTTTCTCTGGATTTGCCTCAATGCCTCTCTCTGAAACGATGAAGCCTAGGAGTTTGCCAGCAGGGACTCCAAAAACACACTTGGTCGGGTTGAGCTTCATCTTATACTTGCGCAGGTTCTCAAAGGTTTCTGTCAGTCTGCTATCAAGAGTCGGCCTTCTGAGACTTGACAACTACATCATCCANCTGATGAGTTGCTTTCGCTTGACCTCATCCTTTGGGAGTTCACCCCGCAGGAGATAGGCTAGGTAGGGCTCTGTCCATGTTGGGATTGCTCGTACTGCTGCAACAAGTGCCGACTCTGGGTCTGGAAAGGCTAACTCCTCCTCTGTGGGCAACTTGACTGAAGGGTGGTGGAGTTCATCTAAGAACACATTTGGTGGTACTTTCTCTCGACGAGAGCCGAGTCGTGATAACGCATCAGCGGCTTCGTTCTTGCGCCTGTCAATATGCTCCACTTGATAACCAGAAAAGAACCCGGCTATCTGTTCGACTGCTCTTCTATAAGCTGCCATGTTTGCATCCTTCGAGTCCCAAGGTTCCAGATACTTGCTGAGCTACGAGATCCGAGTCTCCAAAGCACCTGATACGCTTGATGTTCATCTCCTTGGCCAAACGCAGGCCATGTAGCAAAGCCTCATACTCTGCCATGTTGTTGGTGCAATCAAAGTGTAACTGAAGGACATATGCTAACTTATCTCCTTTAGGTGAGGTTAACACCACGCCGGCTCCTGAGCCTTCCAAGCTGTCTGGACCCATCAAAGTGCATTGTCCAATACTTGGTGCAAGGGGTGCTTGGTGAAGATGTAAAATCTGTCCAATCATTGACAAAATCCACCAAAGCTTGAGATTTGATCGCTGTCCTTGGCTCATATGTGATATGATAAGGACCCACTCAATTGCCCACTTGGCAACTCGCCCTGTTGCCTCTCTGTTGCGTATAATATCTGCCAGCGGTGCTGAACTCACCACCTTAATTGGATGCTCTTGGAAATAATGCTTGAGCTTCTACTTGCAAGAAAAACTCCATAAACTAGTTTCTGCACTGAGGGTACCTTTGCTTTGACTCTGTGAGGACTTCACTGATGTAGTAGACAGGTCTCTGCACTGGGTACTCCTTTCCTTCCTCTGCACGTTCCACAACTACTACTGCACTGACAACTCTCTCGTTGGCAGCTACATATAATAGCATGGGCTCCTTATCTGTAGGAGCTGCAAGCACTGGTGCTGTTGATAAAGTTTTCTTCAACTCCTCAAAAGCACGGTCAGCTCTTCATCCCATAGGAAGTTGTCTGACTTCTTCAGGAGTCGTAGAGAGGACCCCCGCCTTCTCCCCGAGTCTGGAAATAAACCTGCTCAGAGCTGCCACACATCCAGTGAGCTTTTGAACGTCCTTCAGACAAGTCGGCTTCTGCAAGTTATGGATAGCCTTGATTTTCTCTGGATTTGCCTCAATGCCTCTCTCTGAAACGATGAAGCCTAGGAGTTTGCCAGCAGGGACTCCAAAGACACACTTGGTCGGGTTGAGCTTCATCTTATACTTGCGCAGGTTCTCAAAGGTTTCTGTCAAGTCTGCTATCAAAGAGTCGGCCTTCTGAGATTTGACAACTACATCATCCACATAAGCATGAATATTCCTTCCAATCTGTTTCTTGAAACAATTCTGAATACATCTCTGATATGTAGCTCCTGCATTCTTGAGTCCAAAGGGCATTGTTGTGTAACAAAATGCTCCAAAGGGCGTGATGAAGGACGTTTTCAACTCATCCTCTATGTTGAGTCTGATCTGATGGTACCCTGAATATGCATCCAAGAAACAAAGCAACTCTGACCCCGCTGTGGAGTCGATGATCTGGTCTATGCGAGGTAGTGCAAACGGGTCCTTAGGGCAATGCTTGTTCAGGCCCGTGAAGTCGATGCACATCCGCAACTCTCCTGTCTTCTTTGGTACCTAACACTGGATTGGCCACCCACTCTGGGTGAAAGACCTCCTTGATGAACTCGGCTGCGAGGAGCCGAGCCACCTCTTCTCCTATGGCTTTCCTCCTGTCATCATGAAACTTGCGCAGACCCTGCTTAACTGGTCTTGCATTAGGATTAACTGTAAGCTGTGCTCGGCGAGTTCTCTCGGGACTCCTGGCATGTCAGATGGCTTCCATGCAAAGACGTCCCGGTTCTCACGGATGAACTCGACGAGCGCGCTTTCCTATTTATCAGAGAGGTGTGCCCCAATGGTGAACTGCTTGTAAGAGTCACCAGGGTGAAGTCGACTTGCTTTGTGTCCTGAGCTGACTTGAATTTCATCTTCTCCTCTGTGGCCGGCTTCTTAAGGACCGAGTTGTCCTCCGGATCCACGTTTGCCTTGTAAAACTTCAGCTCCTCTTGAGCACAAGCTGTCTCGGCCATGGCTGCATCACCTAACTCGCACTCCAATGCCATCTGTCTGCTGCCATTAACTGTGATGATTCCTGCTGGACCTGGCATCTTGAGCTTCAAGTACACATAACATGGCCTGGCCATAAACTTAAAATATGCAGGTCGACCAAAAAGAGCATGATATGGGCTCTTAAGGTCCACTACCTCAAAGGGCATAATCTCTGAACGAAAATTCTCCACTGTGCCAAAAGCAACCTCAAGATAAATCTTACCAATGGGCTTAGCCGACTTCCCTGGTACTATCCCATGGAACACTGTCTCTGTTGGAATTAGCTGTCTATCTTTCAGCTGCATCCTCTTGAATGTGTCGTAATATAAGATGTTGATACTGCTTCCACCATCCATAAGCACTTTGTTCAATGTATAGCCCCCAACTTGAGGTGCCACTACCAAGGCTAGCTGCCCTGGCTCGTCGACTCTTGGAGGATGATCTGCCCGACTCCATGTGATGGTTTGCTCTGACCACCTGAGCCACTGTGGAAGGGCCGGCTCTACTGCATTAACTGCTCTGACTTTCAACTTCTTGGAACGCTTGGACGTACTAGTTGTGAACACATGGTAGCTGCCACGACTCGGGTTGTGCTGCCGAGTTGTGACATAATACTGACCATTGCCATCATTGAGCTGCTTCGGGTTCTGCTGGAACCCGCCCTGCTGGTGACCTCCTCCTTGAGGTTGGTTTGGGTTATTGCCGGCTCCTCCACCGTTATTGCCGGGTCCTCCGGCTCCATTGTTTCCTCTATATCCACCATTGTTGTTACCTCCTCCTGGCCCTTGGAACCTGGCGCGCTGCAAATCTACGCACTGTCCCAAGGTATGACCGCATCTACCGTTCTTGGCATGTTTAGGGCATGGAATTCTCAAGACCTCCTCTGTGCTTGGAGTACGGCCTTGGTACCCCCCAGAATTATTGTCCTTGCGTCTGACTCCAGTATTTGTGTTGGCTACTAGGTCAGAGTTGTCTCCATACGGCCTCTTGCTACCACCTTGATTCTGGTTCTGATTCTGGTTCTGATTCTGACCATTGCCACCTTGTCCTTTAGTTCCTTCCTCCTGATCCTTTGTTTTGTCTGTCGCAGCATGCTTATTAGCACCTGCCATGATCTCACCAATCGTAAGGGGAATACCTTGATTCAGGCTCTCCTTCATACGACCTAGCTTCCAACTCAAAGGATTATAACTGCAATTTCTCTCCATCGCCATTAACACTGAAACTGGTGGGAGTCCTTGTGAGGAGTTAATGATCTCTGAGACTCGCTTCATCCAGTGCCTTGCTGACTCGCCCTTCCTCTGGACACACCGCTCCAGGTCCTCGATGGTGCTGAGTTTCTTGCATGTGCCTTGGAAATTCTGAATAAAAGCCGCCTTCAATTGCTCCCAAGAGTTGATTGACCTAGGAGGCAAGTTGCGCATCCACACCTTGGCTGCTCCCTCCATCATAAGATACATGAACTTGGCACACAGATTGCCTGTGGCATTGCGAATACTCATTGCCATCTCGTATGTACCCAACCAGGAGGTCGGGTCCATGTTGGGCTCATAGTTTGGAACCTTGCGCGGCTCCTTGAAACTGCTGGGGAAGGACTCGGATCTGATGGCATCGGACAAACACTCTGGTCCTGTTAATGCTGGGGAAGCACCAGGAGAAGTCACCTCCTCGTGGACCCGGGTCGGCTGAGGCGGGTTGGCTGCACCCACTAACGCTCTATCCCTCTCTGCCTCCCGAGCTCTTGCTGCTTCTCTCTCTCGTCGTTGCCTTGCTTCATCAACCACTAGCTGAGCTTGTGAAGCAGTTGGTATGTTTGCACGATTCCTCACTAGTTCACGACGCCTTGCACTCGTAGAGTTTGCCGGGTTGGACTCGCCGTGCCGACTCCTCGTACCTGAGTTGAAAGGTGTTGAATGTAGCCTACTTGCGTCTGGAAAAGCTGGATACAAAGCCTGCTGAGTCAAGGCTGTTTTCAGTAACTCGATAGCCTCCCGAGTCTCCTGTCCTGCTGGTCCCTCTGGTACCACAATATTCTCCAATCTCAGAGTCGCCGCATGAACGTTGTCCATAGGATTAGAATAATGTCCCTCTGGGGTATGAAATCTGTTGGGCTGTGCCCCTAAGCCACCAGATGCTCCTCCTCCGACTCCTCCTTCAGGCGGTGGTCCGTTAGCACGGCTGCCTCCCGATCCTTCTGGGGGTGGTGGTGGTGGTGGTGGTGGTGGTGCTCCTCCGGCTCCTCCTGCGGTGCCTCCTGCTGCCGCTGAGCCTCCTAGTCCGGCTCCTCTGCCTGGACCATTGGGTGTGGTGAATAGATTGGTCGGATTGATGTGGACTCCATCATGCAAGCGACTCCTGGCTCGGCGATGCTGAATTGAAGTAAGCTCCTCGCGGCGCCTCCGCACGACCTGAGCTTCATCTTGGACTCGGGCCTGCTATGCAGCTAGTCTACGGTTTGCCTCTGTGATATCAGCTAGTTGCTTCTCCAACGCAGCACGAGCGTTGGTTAACTCGGCCGCCCTCTCTGCGGCATTACTTGCATTAATCTCCTTTGTCAATAGAGTTGGATCAAATTGATTCCCAGTGTTTCCAGACATGTAAACTCCCACAACACGAGCGCGTACTGGCGACTCCTCATAATCCTCTTCCTCTATCCCATACCCAAGCCGATCTTCAAACAAGGGCAGGATGGACTCTGAATCTGCATCATAATCTGAATCTGACTCTTGCATCACCTCTGGTTCCTCAGCTAGGGGTTCCTCAGACTCGGCGATGATGCCGACCTCTGAAGTTCCGACCGACTCCTCGCCGTCGGACTCGACAATAACAGTTAGCTCTGGTACCGACTCCGCCGAGTTCTCGCGAAGACCCGACGCGCACACCATCCCGACGAACACGTTGATTCCTCCAAAGACAAGCTGGTAGCCTTCGTCGACTTCGTTCATCTCCGAAGTCCAGCCTGAGTCATCGATCTCTGTTTCTCCATGCTCATCAGTGTAGACCCGCCCGATGGCGAGTTTCTCCATAGCTCGACGAGCAGCTCCAACGATCTCGACTCCTTTTGTCACCGTAGGCCCCACGGTGGGCGCCAACTGTCGTGGGGTTGTCACGGCAAGTTCTTCCTCCGGGAAGATGAGTTCTGGGGCCATCGGTGATTGAAGTACGTGGGAACGGTTAATCTCGTCAAGGAACATGGTTTTACCCAGGTTCGGCCCCTCTGATTCGAGGTAAAGACCTACTTCCTGCTTCTATGTTATTGCTCTTGATATATCTCGATTACAAGGACCCGGCTCCCACAACTTAGGAGCCGGCGACTTCTCTCTGGTGGCTAGGGTTTCTCTCTACTGGTTGGACTTAGAGCTCGTCGATCTAAGGTCCAGGACCCCGCTTATAAAGGCTGCCGGGTCTCTGGACTTACAATTTACACCGAGTCACACTAGAACACGGAGTCCTACTCTATGTCTTGGTCTTCCAAGTTTAGACTCCGGGTTGTACTTGGACTCCTTCCGGACGGGTCCTTTCTTCATCATGGGCCTTGGTCGGCTTGTCTCCAGCCCAGCCCATGCGACTTGATACGTGACTCGGCTTTGGCCTTCTTGGTCTTGGCGGGTCTACTTTCCGGGTCCATGGGCCTACCTGTAAAGTATCCCCCCATCACATAGCTCAGTTACGTCCTTATTATACTTAAGTTGTAATAGTATTATGAGTTGAAAGGCAAAGAGCCCAGTGAGCCATGCCTAGATGTAATTAAATTATTATGATCAAAGGAAATAAAGCCGGCTTCTGTGAATATGAGTTCTTTTAGTCGAGTCACCCAGTGAGTACGCTTTATTTTTTTAATTTTGATCATCAGGTTCTTGGGGGCTTGCTTTTCAGTGAAAAAAGTTAAGCTTAGACTCTTGAACCCGGCACAGTAGCCGAACTTTTCCTAATTTTCTCGCTGGTAAGTCAGATGCATCCTGCACAGTATGGCTAATCTACAGGCATGACTTGTCTCCGGCTCTTATGAATCCTAAGGGGCATGAGGTGTCAGGAGCCTATCAGCACAAGCTGTAAGAGAAGTCATGCAGGGCCTACTTATTAATCAGTGGATAATTAGATGGGTTATAAGAGCCACAAAATGACTTGCGCAGATAATACATATCAATCTCACAGTTTAATAAGCAAGTCATTACAAGCCGATTGGCACAATTTCAGAACAAGTACTTCAAAATACCTAAAAAGGTTTTGCACCAGCAGTGCATCATTACAAAGTTTAAACACCAGTAGCACATCATTACAAAAATTCAAAAGTCATTCAAGGGATGATCCTCTAGAGGAGTCGACTTCTCAGCCGGAATCGGGGAGTCCTTCTTCACAGGAGACTTGTCCTTTGTTAGAGCCGGCTTCACAGGAGAGGCTTGGTGGCGACTCTCTTCGTTTGAAAACCGGTGCCTCTGGGACTCTTCATGTGCTTAGCCAGCTCTTCTTGTTTCTGGGCGTCACCAGAGATAGCTCTTGAAGGAGTCGGCGCAGCAGGAGTCTTCAATACAGGCTCGGCACCAGGAACAGGAGCTGCTGGGGAAGAAGAACTCGGCCCAGTAGAAGAGGAGGGGACACCAGCTGGGTCCTGTTAGGGGCGGCCAAATTTTACAATCTCAGGAGTCTCTGGAGCAACCCTTTTGTTCTCTAAGTCATAGTGATGAACCCATACCTCAGGGTCCATCTTGTTGGCAATCTCACAAGCGTATGGCCGCACCAGCTTCTCCTCAGCCTTGAAGTCGTCTTGGGTGAAGGGTTTGCCATCCTCATGTTGTTCTGGCTTTCCCATAGTAAGCAGTGCCGGCTCTAAGACAGTGGGATAATAGCTGTGGGCTATGGCAAGGATTCTAATGGATACTCTCCTCAAAGAAGATTGCTTCCACAGCCGCATATACCCTGGTGCCCTAGACAACTCGTCCACCAGACGTTCAGGCTCTTTGGGGCACTTGCCCTTAGCATTCAGATATTTCACCACAGCACGGGCTCCCTCATGCAGCCCATGACAGTGGTCCAGCATCTCATGAAGTTGCTTGCTAGTGGGCAGCTTGAGTTTTGGGGAGTCAGCCCCTGCCGAAGAAAGTCAGTCATTATCAGTCTAAAAGTAGTTCAGAAAAATGCAAAGGAGTAACAAAAGGTACAAACTTACCAAATATATGTTGGCACATAGCCCCAATGCCTTTGCGGCAGGTGTCAAAGACAGCTTTCAGATCGTTGTGTGCCTTTTGGGAAATTCTCTTGGCATCTGCAGACTCTTTCTTCACTTGCTCCAGTTGAGCAGACAAAACCTTCAGATCCTTCTCAAGTTGAAGGGAGTGCTCTTTTTCGGCTTGAGCAGACCTGGCACTAGCAGCTGCCTGGTCCTCCAGCTCCTTCATATCCCTCTTCATCTTGGAGATAAGGCTCTGCAATCACAAGTCAAATTTTTACAAGTCAGAATTGACGAGTCAGATTTTGCAAGTCAGCTTTACAATTCAAGCCGAGAACTCATGAGCTCCAAGTCGTCACAAGTTAACAACTCGGCGCTTGGGGGCTACTCAGGAGTCAGTTTTTCTTCATTACCAGAAGGCATGAGTCCTAGTCAACAAGTCATCAGCTCCAAGTCGTCACAAGTCAACAACTTGGCGCTTGGGGGCTACTCGCAGATCAGAATTTTTTCTATAAATTAAGTACTAGTAGATTACATGGATTTGTAGCTCCAAGTCGTCGCAGGCTGCCAACTCGGCGCTTGGGGGCTACTCGTGGAAAAGTGTTTTGTCCAAGAACCCGACAGACAGCAAATCAGCAGCCCCGAGTCCTAGTAGAGCTAAGAACTCAGTGCTTGGGGGCTACAGTGTGCAAATTTTTTCTACACAGCAATTGAGTTCAATTTCAAAGCAAAGCACCTATCTTAGTCACAAGTCACCACATACAGGTGCTTGGGGGCTACTGCAATAGGACGATGCTAGAAAGCATAAAGGGTAGAAGTCAAAAAGCTTACGTTATGAATCATGTGAAGAGACCTGAGGGCTGCTTGCTCGTCATCCTTTAGTCTGGCGGATTGATCATTCAAGTCGACTGCTTCAGCGTAAGCCTCAGAGAAAGACATATTATCAGCCACCCGAAGTCGACTATAGTCAATAGAGGACTTGGCCTTTTCGTTTGGTTGAGCTACAGGAGCCGCCTTCGGAGGAGCCGGATGAGCTTGAGGCGCGGTGACAGGAGTCCCAGTCCCAGAGGAGGGCTGGACCATTAGTGGAGTCGACTCCCGAGTCCTTGAAGGGGACTCGGGAATAGTGGGAGTTGTAGCTGCACCGGCAGATGCAGGAGTGGAGGGACCTGTCCTTGTGCTTGTTGTCTGAGAAGCCGAAGGAGGGACAGGCCCACGAGCCGATGTGACGTCAGTCATGCTTGGGAGTTTGGTGACCTTGACACAAGGCCGAGCCCTGAGGAGGATAAAGTCAGAAGTCAGCAACAAATCTAGTGGAAAGGAAAAGCAGAAGTCATTTGAATGCAAACAAAGTAAACAGAGAAATCATACCCAGCGTTAGTCTCCAGGTCCAAAGAGGCCTGAGAGTCTGAAGAGGGCATAGACATGCCAGAGTGGTAGGAGTCGTCTTGGCCAGAAGGGGAAGTCGACTTTCGTTGGTGCGAGACAGGCAGAGGGTCAGGAGTCTCTGCAGGCCCATCGGATTGCAATTTCCTCTTCCTAGCGGCAACAACGCTCTGCACACGTTCTTCAGGCTTAGCAGGCGAACGAGTTGATCCAAGGACTCGCGAAAGGGGTACCTTGGGGACAGCCTCTCGAGACCCATTGTTATTGGAAGCCGGGGATGAAGAGGAGTGACTTTTCGCAGCTGAGGACTCTTCAGATAAGGATGGCTGAGCAGCAGCAGTGACAGAAGTCCTGTGAGCTTGCTCAGTAACAGGAGCCTCCGGGGAGGACTCGCCCTCATTTGTATCCTCTTCAACAGGAGCTTCTGGAGAGGACTCCTTATCCTCATCATCATCATCACCATCATTTGCAGCGGGGGCCTCCCGAGAGGACTCCTCGTCTGCATCTTCATCAGCATCCTCTGCCACAGTAGTTTGCTCTGTGACAGGAGTCTCCTCTTCAACCTCAGCCTCAGCCTCAGCTTCAGTTTCAGTTCTAGTACCAGCTCCAGAGGCCGGCTTCCAGAAGGAGTCGGTGAGCTGCAAGAGAGAGTCAGAGAAAATGAGTTAGCAAGTGATACAGGGAAAAGAAAGTTAAAGATGTAACAAAGTAGCAAGCTTACATCAGGAGCTGGATTGGTGGAGTAGAAGGTCTGGAGCCCAAAATGCGCTTGGTCCTTCACCGGCTTCCCGGTCAGCTTTCTGATGAGCCGACCAAGTTCAGGACCATCTGACAGTTGCTCCGTCACCCGGAGGTCGTCAACTGCGCAGCGAGTATACGTACAAATAAGCCGAGTCCTATGACTTAGCGGCTGAATCCTCCAGGTGGTCCAGCATCGGACAAGATCCATGTTTTCCAAATTGCGAGATAGAAGAGCTCGAATTCGGACGATCAAAGACTCGACTTTTGGCCGGGCGGTCTCCGGGCACCTAGCCTTCATAAGGGGAGTCGCCTCGAGGCGATCCTCAGAGAATAGAGGGAGTCGAGGTTCATCTGCAGGAGAGGTATCCTTGCAGTAAAAGAAGGTTTTCTGCCAATCTTTGATGCGATTAGGAAAGACAGGTTTGGGAAAGACAGAATATAGGCGACGCTGAAGAGCGACAGCGCCGCATTGCAGAAAAGGACCACCAGAGGTTTCAGGTTGGGGGTTGCAATAGAAAAGTTCAAGCCAGAGGTCAAGATCTGGCTTGATTTGGAGGTAGTCCTCACACAGAGTGACGAAATTGGATAAGGTAAGGATGGAATTGGGAGCCAAGTCATGGATCCGCAGCTTATAGAAGTCAAGGAGCTGGCGAAAGAAGAGATTACCCGGGGGCGTGAATCCGCGGAACAGGTGTTCTGAGAAAATCACAACCTCATCCTTCGCGGGAGCGGGCACCACCTCATTCCCTAGGGCCCGAGCCTTTATATTGGATGGAAGAAGGCCAGTCAGCCGATGTGTCTTCAGTTGCTCAGACGTAATCGTGGATCCTCCCCAATCAACGGAGATTGACCGCTTCGATGTAGAGGATTTGGCGGCGGCGGCGGCCGCGGCAGCAATGTCAACCGTCCTGCTCGACGAGGAGGCCTTGGCCTTGGAGGCTACCTTGGCGCGCTTGGGTGCCATGGCGAGCGGACGGTGCGTGCAGTGCGCGAGAAAGAAAGGAGCACAGAGAAAGGGGAATTTTGAGGCGAAAGGGACAAGTGAGGATTTTAGATCCTATCCTTTGCAATTTATAAGAAGGGAAAAACCCTAGACAGTACAGTAACGGTACATGACAGATACGTGGATAACGGTTCAGTGGCTAAAAGCCAGACAGGAAATGATAAGGGAAATTAAAGTCACAGAAGTGGATGAGCCGGCTTGTCTCAGAATGGCGAGTCCTGTGACAGTGAGAGTTAATAAGAATCAAGTTCTTTAGTCTTTGTTCACAAGAGTCATAACAAACTCGGCCAGCTAATGCAAAGGCAAGAGTGGTGACTTGAACAAGGGGTGAGGATAGACTCATTTTATATGTGTGTTATATTTTTATGCAGGAATTCATCTTGGAGCTAGCAGCAAGCAACTTCTGAGCCTGTGGCTCAAATCGGAGAAGTCGAATCAAGAAGTCGAACCGAGGAGTCGGAGGAAGCCGCCAAAGCTGCGCCCAAGATAAATTCGGGGGCTACTGATGGGGGGATACTTTATAGGTAGGCCCATGGACCCGAAAAGTAGACCCGCCAAGACCAAGAAGGCCAAAGCCGAGTCACGCATCAAGTCGCATGGGCTGGGCTAGAGACAAGCCGACCAAGGCCCATGACGGGAAAGGAACCCGTTAGGAAGGAGTCCAAGTACAACCCGGAGTTCTAACTTGGAAGACCAAGACGTAGAGTAGGACTCCGTATTCTAGTGTGACTCGGTGCAAGTTGTGAGTCCAGGGACCCGGCCACCTTTATAAGCGGGGTCCTGGACCTTAGATCGATAGGCCGAACAAGTTCTAAGCAGTCCATAGTCGCCGACTCCATAGAGAGGAGCCGGAGCCTTATAATCGAGATCAGATCCAATGAATAAAGAGAAGCAGGAAGTAGGTCTTACCTCGATCAAGAGGGGCCGAACCTGAATAAATCTGTGTCCTTTAGCGAGATTAACCTCTTCTACGTACTTCGATCATCAATGGCCCTAGAACTCACCTTCCCAGAAGAAGGACTTGCCGTGACAACCCCACGACAGACTGTTTCACACAACCGAGTTTTCTTCTCTCTCTATTTCTCTTGAAAGTAAACATGCTTACAACTCTGAATAAAGAGGCTAACACACACGGCCGGGCAACAAAGCTGCCCGGCCACTACGCACACGACCTGGCTCCACTAACCAACTAACTTTATGACCTATTCCTAAGCCACTAACACTCACATGCAAGACCAATTCACTGGATTACTTGTGCAGCTTCTAACTGAAACCAACAGCTTGTACGTCTCTCACGTACTCCTGCACATACACACTACTACATGGAACACCGAAATAAACATGCAGATACAAGAACATCGAGATTAATGCTAACATTAATCAGGTTTTACAGACTTTCAGATCGCCCTCCGTCCCCTGACATCAGAAATCAAAAATCCATCGGGACTGCTCCGAAGAGATCAAACCCTTCAAAGTCGCAGAAATTAGTGCCGATCGGGGAGGAGAGGTTCCCTCGCCCATCGTCCGTGCTCCCTTCCACGCCGGAGCACCTGAAATCACTGAATATGCTGTTCACATTCAACGTTTCGCCGGCGGCCGGCAAAAGCTCATCGGAACCGGGCACGATGCTAGCAATACCAGTGGCGATGCTGCAATGGTCAGTGGTATCATCTTCATCGTTGTCGGGCGGTAGCAGCGCGGGCGTGTGGCCGTCGAACACGGCGACATGGGCAAAGAGCTTGTCCTTCCTTGCGAATGTGGTGCCGCAGGAGCAGACCCAGCGGTCGCGGCCGCAGTGCTTCTCATGGGTGCGGAGGTCGGCAAGGACAGAGAACCTCTTGACGCCGCAGCGGCGGCAGAGGTGGCTCTTGTCGTAGTGGCTCCGGGACGCAGACAGGAGTCTTGAGCGGCTGGAAGTCCCTGTGCTCCTTGTTCCGTTTGCACCCGGCGTACGGGCACGAGTAGTAGGAGCGCCGCTTCACCGGGGCTGTCGTCTCGTCCGCCGGCGAGGCAGAGAGGGGCTTGGCGAGGGCGGTGGGGGTCTTGTACTGGTCGCCGTGGCCGCGCATGTGCATGTGCAGGTTGGCATCACGCTTGAAGCCCTTGCCGCAAAGTTGCAGGCGTGGGCGTAGTTTGCAGGCTCTTGTTTTGGAGGCCACGTTGCGTGCCTCCTTTGATTATGTTCGTTAATTTGTAACCTCTTTAAAAAACTCTCGTCTTAATTATTGGAATGAGGCAAAGTTTTTGCCTCCGTTTCGAAAAAAAAGAGCAAACTAAGCCAGGTTAGGTAGATGTTAATGAAAAAGATGCACAAAATTGCAATAAATCTTGACCCACTTGGGTACTTCGTGTCTACTTATTCGCGTGTATTCTATAAGAACCTCAGTACTTCTAACCTGGATTGAGAATGTATGGATGAATACTATTCTATTGCCTTTTATTAACTTTGAGTGGGTAACCTAATTAAATTTTACCTTAGAATATCGTTCTGGATTCTTTTTTTGATTCGGTCGAAATTCCTCTGAAATTAATGAAACATGATTAGAATGATTCGTCTAATTTCTGAAAATTTGGATATTTCCATGAGTTATACGTGAGTACTGAAGATGTGGAGGCGGATAAATGGTGATGATGTTGCTGATAAGATGTTGAATGGGACTATCGGTCGCACGACTCTTTTGCTTAAGACTAACTCCTAGCATGCATGTAGTAGGCTATAAGTGGACCGATGTTGTGATGACGATGGTCCGAACATTGATTGAGTTTTTTTATATAAAAAACCAATTAACTTATAAATTATATATTTCTACAGATTAATAAAAAGACAAACAAGGTATGTGTTTTAATATAGTTTGGTACGGAGGAATTACTAGAAAGTGGTTGAAAACTAAATTGATAAGGCTTTGTACATAGACAAGTGTGTGTCTATTTTTCTGTCCATCCAAGGCGAAGCACTACAGGAATGAGCTTCTATGTCAACGGCCACACCCTATGCCGACGGCTTTTTATCGGGGCCGTTGGCATAGGCTCCGACGAGGCCTGCCCGTCGACACGGCCGTCGGCGTAGGTTCTGCCATCGGCACAGGGGCTATGCCGACGGCAAAAGCCGTCGGCATAGCTTTGATTTTTTTTCTGTTTTCCGTTTAATATGAAATAATTCATATCTTTAAATCTATAAATCGAAATTTAACAAATAAAGTGTCTAAATAGATTAGAAAAATGAGAGGAATCCAAATATGACATCCATATCATCTTTTTGATCATGTATATGACTTTTTGCAACATATTTGTGATACTTGCTTAATAAAAAAATCACTTTTGGCACTTAGAAAATAGAAAATGATATTTATAATAATATTTTAAAAAGTGTTTTTGGCAACAATGTTTGTGATACCAAGACGCACCTATGTGTCAAAAATGGACACTTTATCACAAATCATGGCACGGGTCCATTTTGACCATTTTTTTCCAAAAAAAAAATAAAAGAAAGTGGAAAAATACTCAAAAAGTGAAATCCTTTGGCATGGATTCCTTTTATGTGTACTAGTTGCTAGAAAAAATGATAAACCTAAGTTTTGACAAAGTTACCAAAAAACTTCTTAAAAAAAAAGGTCAATCATCTATAAACATGTGTAAGTTTCGTGTCAAATGACGTAGATATGATCATCCTCGTGCCATAGTTTGTGATAATGTGTCCATATTTGACACATAGGTGTGTCTTGTTATGACAAACAATGTTGCAGAACTAATTTTTTTCAAATTACGAATATAAATATCATTTTTCATTTTTTAATTGTCAAAAATGACATTTTTGTGAAGCAAGTACGACAAATATGGTGCAAAATGGCACATATACAATTTTCACACAAAGTAGGCCATATTTTATTGATAATCCAAAAATATTAGTAATTTTCTCGGTTTCTACCTCATTTCGCCTATTTAAATGAATTTATGCCTATTTTTCGAAAGTAATTCAATTTTGAACTACAAGTGTGTGATAGTTTGCTCTGAAAATTTTACAAAAATCATTTTAAGGTACACCAGTAGTGGTTGTGTCACAGAACCATCGATAGTTTTCAAAAATGAGACCCCTTTGGATGAACAGGCACGACGACTATTTTGACCTTTTTTTAATAAAATAAAAGAAAGTGAAAAAATACTCAATAAATTAAAACCTTTGGCATGGACTCCTTTTATGTGTACAAGTTGCTAGGAAAAATGATAAACCTGAGTTTTGACAAAGTTACCAAAAAACTTCTTCACAAAAAGATCAATCATCTATAAACATGTATAAGTTTCGAGTCAAATGACGTAGATATGATCATCCTCGTGCCATAGTTTGTGATAATGTGTCCATATTGGACACATAGGTGTGTCTTGTTATGACAAACAATGTTGTAGAACTAATTTTTTTCAAATTACGTTTATAAATATCATTTTTCATTTTCTAATTGTCAAAAATGACATTTTTTGTGAAGCAAGTACGACAAATGTGGTGCAAAATGGCACATATACAATTTTCACACAAAGTAGGCAAAATTTTATCGATAATCCAAAAATATTAGTAATTTTCTCGGTTTCTACCTCATTTCGCCTATTTAAATGAATTTATGCCTATTTTTCGAAAGTAATTCAATTTTGAACTACAAGTGTGTGATAGTTTGCTCTGAAAATTTTACAAAAATCATTTTAAGGTACACCAGTAGTGGTTGTGTCACAGAACCATCGATAGTTTTCAAAAATGAGACCCCTTTGGATGAACAGGCACGACGACTATTTTGACCGTTTTTTGAATAAAATAAAAGAAAGTGAAAAAATACTCAATAAATTAAATCCTTTGGCATGAACTCCTTTTATCTATACTAGTTGCTAGAAAAAATGATAAACCTGAGTTTTGACAAAGTTACCAAAAAACTTCTTCACAAAAAGATCAATCATCTATAAACATGTATAAGTTTCGAGTCAAATGACGTAGATATGATCATCCTCGTGCCATAGTTTGTGATAATATGTCCATATTTGACACATAGGTGTGTCTTGTTATGACAAACAATGTTGTAGAACTAATTTTTTTCAAATTACGTTTATAAATATCATTTTTCATTTTCTAATTGTCAAAAATGACATTTTTTGTGAAGCAAGTACGACAAATATGGTGCAAAATGGCACATATACAATTTTCACACAAAGTAGGCCATATTTTATCGATAATCCAAAACTATTAGTAATTTTCTTGGTTTCTACCTCATTTCGCCTATTTAATTGACTTTATGCCTATTTTTCGAAAGTAATTCAATTTTGAACTACAAGTGTGTGATAGTTTGCTCTGAAATTTTTACAAAAATCATTTTATGGTACACCGGTAGTGGTTGTATCACAGAACCATCGATAGTTTTCAAAAATGAGAGCCCTTTGGATGAACAGGCACGACGACCATTTTGACAGTTTTTTGAACAAAATAAAAGAAAGTGAAAAAATACTCAATAAAAAAATCCTTTGGCATGGACTCCTTTTTTGTGTACTAGTTGCTCGGAAAAATGATAAACCTGAGTTTTGACAAAGTTACCAAAAAAATTCTTCACAAAAAGGTCAATCATCTATAAACATGTATAAGTTTCGAGTCAAATGACGTAGATATGATCATCCTCGTGCCATAGTTTGTAATAATGTGCCCATATTTAACACATAAGTGTGTCTAGGTATGTCAAACATTATTGCCAATAATTATTGTTTAAAATATTTTTATAAATATCATTTTTTAAGTGTCAAAATGGCTTTTTTTTATTAAGCAAGTACCAAAAATATGTTGCAGAAAGTCATATACATGATGAAAAAGATGATATGGATGACATATTTGGATTCCTCTCATTTTTCTAATCAATTTAGACATTTTATTTGTTAAATTTCGATTTACGGATTTAAAGATATTAATTATTCCATATTAAGTAAATAGGAGAAAATAAAGTAAAATAAATTTTATTGTTATTTATTCAACAAATATTATTACATAATCATTGTTAATTATTCAAATTAATTTTCAAATTTTAAATAATAAAAAGTGTAACATCATGACCCATGGGTTAATATGATTGATAGGATACTAATATCAGTAAGTTCTAACATCTTATCTGGAAGCTAATTTGGAAGGAATTCAAAAGTTAAGCGTGCTTGGGCTGGATCAATATGAGGATGGGTGACCGAACGGAAAGTTTGACTAAGGTAACTACTTTGACCTGAGATTGAGATTAAGTGTGTGGCTAAGTGGGAAATTCGAAATTTGAATTTTTTTTTGGAAAATTCGAAATTTGAAAAAAAAACTTGGAACAAATAATTTGAAAAAAAAGTTGAAAAAATTTAATTTTTATTTTTTTATTTTTTTTGGAAAAAGTAATTTTGGAAATCAAAATGCCGACGGAATCTACGCCGACGGCAAAAGGCCCTATGCCTACGAGGCAATACGCCGACGGCCGCCGTCGGCATAGCGGTCCATTCCTGTAGTGAAGCAAGAGCGGCTCCTGCTCTTGTTCGTGCTTACTCCCTCTTTTGCTTGGTTTCAAGGCCAATAAAGAAAATGAAAGCAATGACCTGCAATTAATTTGCCCTTTTGAGCGACCAAACGCTGCTATCGTACAGTAATTGTGTTGTAGCAGCTTTGGTACTACAAAACATGTGTGTGATTGAGATATTAACACTAGTAGAAAAAAGGGCTTTCGTCCAGGTCGAATAGTCGCATTAGTCCCGGTCGCGCTACAACCCGGGACTAATGTTGGCATTAGTCCTGGTTCGAACGGCTTGCATGCCGCACGGGGGTCGGGAGGTTTTAGTCCCGGTTCGTACGGGACCTTTAGTCCCGGTTGGAGCCACCAACCGGGACTAAAGGGGTGGCGTCCCTTTAGTCCCGGTTGGTGGCTCTAACCGGGACTAAAGTCTACACCTTTAGTCCCGGTTTTGGACACCAACCCGGACTAAAGGTTTTTGTAAAAAAAATTTTCATTTTTTTAGATTTTGCCAGGAAAAAATGGAAAATTTTGTTTTTTTTGAAAATTTTAAATTCTTTTGTTGTTTCTTTTATTTTTCAATTATTTTTAACTTTTATTATTATTTTATAATTTTAGAATTTTTTCGTTTTGCGATTTTTTTAGTTTTTTTGAAAATTTTGAATTTTTTTAATTTTTTTTAATTTTTTTAAATTTTTGAGTTTGTAAATTAATCATTGTTGTTTATTTTAATAATTGTTTGAAATTTAAAAAATTTAATCATATGCCATCAAGACCTAAGGGTTAATAGAATTGATAGCTTATTATTGTCAAGAAAACAACCATTGCAGACTTGGCAGCTGGGGGAGAGGGAACTGGGAAGTTAAGCGTGATGGGGCTGGAGCAATGAGATGATGGGTGCCGGAAAGTTAGAGATTAGGGCTGACCGGATATGCACTTTGACCTGAGAATATGGGTGATTAGAGATGAAATTGTCAAAATAATTCAAAGATTTGAAATCCGGAAAAAAAAATTAAAAAAAAAATTCAAAAAAATTAAAAAAATTCCAAAATACCTTTAGTCCCGGTTGGTGTTACGAACCGGGACTAAAGGTCCTCCGGCCCGAAAAAATGGCTTTAGTCCCGGTTCGTAACACAACCGGGACTAAAGGGTGGAGCCTTTAGTCCCGAGTGCTTAGTCCCGGTTGCGCAACCGGGACTAAAAGCCCTTTGGACCCGGGACTAAAAGCCATTTTTCTACTAATATTCTACTATTTCACCTATCCAATTGCCATCTCGTTCAACTTGTCATTTGTTTGTTTTATCTTATGCATTGAGCGCTGTATCCTCAAACCTCCAAGTAGGTGCACACTTGCCGCCAAATAGCAGCTACTATAAGGACTCATCGAGTCAGATCTGCAAGAGGGAGGAGCTTGCTCGGTCCGTATTTCACAGATGTCGGATTGATATCACTCAACTGGGTTGATGTGAATAGCTAAGCTAACACCCGAAGCAAGTACAATTGTAGTTTCCGATAATTTCCACTCCGAATGGCTACCATAATTCCTACACAAATTGTCCGATACCATTGTATCCTCGACCCTTTTCCTCTCATCCCTGCCGACCCACTTGCATTTTTTGTTAAGAGAAGCACATTATATAGGCGAGTCATGTAGGGAGTCTCTTTTCCTCACCCTATGATAAAGTAATTTTGTATTAATAATTCAACAGTCAACCAACAAATATTTAAGTTGGCATCCGGGTACCAGGACAGCAGCAGCGACAATGCACACTGGGCACCACCGCGAGCCGCGGACTCCTGCAGCTCCAAGATCCGATCTGGTGCTTCAGCCAGCTGACTCGCCAGCCGGAAGATGAGATCCGGCAGGGCCCTGTCGTAGGGGAACAACACTTGGAGCACCTCGCGAGCCGCCGTGGCCAGTTGGGCGCTCTCACGGCCAAACTGGGCCAGCACTTCCCACAGTGTTGGCTGGCAGGCGGACAGGGCGGCGGGAGTCGGGGGCACCCCGATGGATGCGAGGTTGGTCTTCTTCGCCTCCTCCTCGACGGCCGGATAGAAGCCTGAAGCCGGCTGAGAGGAGGCTAGAGGGAGGAACCAGAAATAAGAAAGTCAAGAAAAGCAAAGTAACGTACTCTTCAAGGCCACGGCCAGATTGCCGAGCTGGCCCTTCAGATGAAGCTCTGTCTTGTGCTGCTCAGCCTCCACCTTCTGCAGCCGGGTGACCTCGCCCTGCAGCTGGGTGATCTCCTTCTGCGCGTTCTCCTGCTGCACGGCGTGCTCCTTGTCCGCGGCATCTTTCGCCTTGGACAGGTCGTCGAGCTCGGCTTGGCGCTTCTGGTCCCGCTCCCCGAGCCGCTTCACCTGAGCCTCCAGCCGGCTGACGACCTCCGGGTCCGCCTGCGGGCGCTGCACAACACCTGCACTCGCCATGAAGAGGGTTAGAGCATCACTAGTAGTACCCTCAAACCCTCAAACCCTTCTAGCGTTTTAAGGGTCGAGAATTGGCCTTTTTTGCACTTTTAAGGGTTGAAAAAGGGGGGCAAAGACTAGAACCCTCAAATCCAACCCTTATAACGGAATATTCCGTTATAAGGGTTGGATTTGAGGGTTCTAGTCTTTGCCTCAACCCCAACCTTTAAAACTGTCATTTGACATATCACAAATTTTATCACGTTTCATCATTTGACATATCACAAATTTCATCACATTTGACATAAAACAATAATTATTCTAGTTATTATTACAACACCGTATAGTACTTTCAAGCACATAATAATCATTCAAGTTATTACAACAATGTTAGAGCAAATTACAACAATAATTGTTCGAATCAAATAGGACATAGAAAAGTAAAACAAATGTAGATCATGCGCCATGGCACCGCCCATCCAACTTCCACTGGTGCTCTACTAGATCATCCCGGAGCCGACCATGAGTGGTTGCATCCTCAATCTCACGATGTGCTTGAAGAAAAGCTTGTACGCGAGAAGGGTTTCTTTCCGGTTGCACACGTGTACCAACATTGTCATAGAAACAAGGCAAGTTTAAACCTCTCTCATCTTCTAGGATCATGTTGTGTAGAATCACACAACATTTCATGATGTTCACCAAGGTTTTCTTGTCCCAAAACCGAGCCGGACCCCGAACTATGGCAAACCTTGCTTGCAAAACACCGAAAGCTCTCTCAATATCCTTGCGGGCCTGCCTCTTGTGCCTTGGTGAAATGGGCCTCTTTTTTGGTTAAGGGCACCCCATTTTTCTCCTTGATAGACTTCACAAGAGTTGCCCATTCGGGATAAATGCCATCGGTGAGATAGTATCCCATTGAGTACTCATTGTCCATGACTTTGTAGTTGCAAGTTGGAGTATCTCCTTTTATTAATCTTGTAAACAAAGGAGATCTATTGAGCACATTGATATCATTGAGTGTTCCGGGAAACCCAAAATATGCATGCCAAATCCATGTGTCCTCCGATGCCATGGCCTCAACCACAATGGTAGCATCACGGCTTTTACCGCAATACATGCCATGCCATGCCTTTGGGCAATCTTTCCCTGTCCAATGCATGCAATCAAGACTACCTAGCATCCCCGGCCATCCCCTTTTTTCATTGATTTCCATCAATCTCTTCGTATCTTCCTCGTTTGGTGCTCGAAGATACTTTTCACCATACAACCGGATGACCAACTTTGCAAACCTACGGACGGACTCCGTGGTTGTATCTTGTCCAATGCGAAGATACTCGTCGGTATAGTCCGCGGGTATGCCATAGGAGAGTACCCGCATTGCCGCCGATATATTTTGGTATCCACTAAACCCCATGATACCGGCGGCGGATCTACGACGCTTGAAGTAATCGGAGGCGGCCTCACAATCGGTGACAATCTTCACAAACAAAGTACGGCGCATTCGGTACCTTCTGCGGAAGAGGCGAGGAGGGTATGTAGGTACCTCGTCGAAGTAGTCTTGCATCAAATGCTCGTGTCCGAGAGCGCGGTTCCGGTAGATGGTGACTCGCCCCATCTTCGACCCTCTCCTCTGGTCCATCAGCTTCGCGCGGTCTTCAAACGCTTGCACGTCGATGAGGAGGCTCATCATCTCGACGTCGTCGTCTTGCAACAACTCATCAATGTCCGAATCGTCGGATGACGACCAACCCGACGAATCGGACAACGAGTCCATGTCGTCGTTGTTCATCTCCATCTACACAATAGTTCAAAAATGTGAGTGAGTGCCAATGAATCAACAATTAAAAACTAAACAAATTTAAAAATGCTCACCTTGGGTTCGTCGGTCGGCCGGGAGCGGTGCGGGAGGCCGCTGGGGGAGGAGGCGGCGGCGTGGGCGGCCGGGGTAGGAGGCGGCCGGAGGAGGCAGCGCAGCGGCCGGGGCTCGGGGAGGCAGCGGCGTGGGGGCGCTGCCGGGATCCGTGCGGGGAGGCTCGCCGCTCGGGGAGGACGCGGCTCGGGGAGGCTAGGGGCGGCCGGTAGAGAAGGCGGCGTGGAGGCTCGGGGAGGCGCGGCGGCCGGGGCCGGGGAAGAACGCGGCGTGGGCGGCCGGGCTGCGGTGGCAGGATCCGCGCGGGAGAGGAGGAGGGGCGAGCGACGGGGCTGGGGAAGGAGGCGGCCGTGCCCCGGGGCGCGTCGGCGGGACGCGGGGACGCCGGGGACGGCGGCGGGCGGCGCTCGGGGGCCGGATCCGCATGGGGGCGGCGGCGGCGTGGAGGTTGGGGACGCTGAAATGTTCCTCCCGCGCGTGGTCGCCGTCGAGTGCAGGTCAGGAGCAATTTTTCCCCCCAACCCCTACTTCTACAGGTTGGTAGGGTGTTCCCAGGTTGGGCCTCTAAAAATATTTGAGGGTTTGAGGGTTAAAGGGGTCTAGTCTACGCGTTTTTTCCGTCCAAACTGTAAAAAAGCAGTTATTTTTAGGTATTTGGGGGTTTAGGGGTACTACTAGACATGCTCTTAGACCCCAAAGGGAGGGCCACCGGGTGAACAGCGGTTGCTTACTCTGGGCAGCCGCCAACTCCTGCTCGAGCTCCTGGACCCGCCCGCGGAGCTCCTCGATCGAGTGGTGAAAGAGAGCAAATCAATGATCAGAGCCAGCTAACGACTGCCTACCGCACGTGGCCCACAAGACATACCTCGAGTGTTTCACGGAACCGCTTGAAGTCCGAGAGCTGCACCTCCAGGTCCTTCTCTACCTCCCGGGCGAAGGCGAGGGGATCGGCCGGCTTCCGCTCCCGGCCTTCCAGACGCCCCCCCCCCTCGAGCAGCATGATCTCGTGCGACGCATCGCGAGCGGCTGCAGGCGACTTCCGGGTCGCCTCGACGTCCGGCTGCTTCTCAGGAGCCGGTCTCGGCTCGGGAGTTGGTCGCGGCTCGGTGGCCGCCGGCTGCTCGGGGTCCGGCTGCGGCGAAGGCTGGGGTGGAGCTGGCTCTTCATCCGCCTACGGCTGGGGCGAGGCGCCCGTCGCGCCCTGGCTCTCTCCGGCATCTCCGCCGGCTGGCGCCGCCGCCTGGTCAACCGGAGGGGCCGTCTCTGTCGAGCCGGCGCCAGCCTGCGTGTCAACATCGGCCTTCCCCGCGCCCTCCGGCGCAGCCGGCCCATCGCCAGATTTCTTGCCAGAAGCGACCTGGGAGGACTGAGGTGGAAGAAGCATCAGCAAAAGATAGACAAGGAAGTTGATAGACGAGACGAGGACGCTTACGCGACGGGATTCCCCGGAGTCTTCGCCACCCGGATGCGCCTCTTCTTCGCCGGGGAGGCCGCGGCTCCAGCTTCGGTGGGACCGCCACCGCCAGCCGGCTGGTCAGCCGGCGCAGTCGGTCGCTGGCGCTTCACGGTGGCAACCGGAGATGAGCCGCGGGTCTCTGCATTCGAGTCAGAGTCCGCGAGGTCAATTATCTCGGTGCCAGTAGCAGAAGTAGCACCAAGAGCGTCATCCGGCTTACCGCGGGCGGCCGGCCGGGTCTGTTCGCCCGCACCAACCGGGGCGGATTGGTCGCCGGCGCCCCTCGCCGCGGGCGGACGGCGCATCGCCGTCATTTTCGCTGCCCGTCGCGGCGCCATCTCCTTCCTCCTCGGCAGCAGAGCACCGAGCCGGCCTCGGCAAGTCGGGGAGGATGTGGGGGCCATTCGGCCTGTCCTCAACCGTCTGAAGCCGGAAGAGCTGCGAGCAAGGCCGAGCCAATGTCAGCCGGAGTGCAGTGTTAAAAGCAGTAATAATGGCGAAGAGCTTTACCTTGGGGACCGGATGTTTACGGTTGTAAGGTGGGATCCCAAACCCCCAATCTGCGCCCGCGTGCCCCTTGGTGATCATCCACAAATAGGAGTCCAGGGACTCGGTGGTGTAGTTTTTCGGGGACAGCCGGGTCGGGTCGTACCGGCCCGACATGTGGCACATCTTGTGCACCCGGCTGTGGAGAGGGCACACCCGGCGGTACAGACAGGCCCGCGTCAGGTCTTCAGCCAGCAGGCCCTCCTCCACCAGGCTGCCCACCCGCTTCACCATGGCGTCGACGTCTTTGTTGCCGGGCCGGCCTTTCCCATCCCAGGTGGCCATGGAGGAGGGCGCGAAGGTGAAGGACGGCTGTCGGGGGGATGGTCCCCCGATATACCGAAGACGTGAAGACCTAGCCGGCTGGGCATCTGCCTGGTCGGCTGGCTGCCTTGAAGCCCTGTCCGGCTGGCCGCTTGTCCGGCTGGCCACCCAGAAGCTGTTTCCGGCTGGCCGCTTGTCAGCCAGACACGGAGGACCCGACAACGACGACGCCCGGTACAGTTGCCGCACGACGCCGACCACCCGACAAGACATAAGAGAGAAGGCCATACCGAAGACCCCGCCAACCCGGAACCGGCGAAGGCGGAGCCGGCAGGACAGGAAGCGCGCCACCCGGCTCCTCACGTCCCTGACAGCGGCGCCCCCATACCGTGCGGCGTTCACTGTGCTTGATGGAAGAACACTGTGGGAGGGAAGAAGACTTTAGCTGGACCCGCCGGGTCCGGGTCCAGCAGCCGGTCCCCCGAATAGTGTTAGTTAGGCATGTGGGCTACCCCTTGTCCCCTGGGCTTCCCTTTATATGGAGCACCAGGGCTGCCCTCATTTCTCATGTTTTTATGCCCTGGAGGAGCTCCCGGGTAGCCGGCTGCTCCCCTCCCTAGGTCGGACTAGCTCTCGGGCAGCCGGCCGAGTTCACTCCCCCTCATATACAGCTCAAGGAGCAGACATGTAACACCATATAATCCACCATATACACCAGATCAAGCAGGAGTAGGAGTGTTACCTCACCACGAGGGCACCGAACCTGGGTACATCGTGTGTCCATCCCACCATATACACCAGATCAAGATGCTCCCACACCTCACAAGCCTACACTTACTACAGTTGCATCATTATGTGTCAGCAGCATAAATTTAAGTAATCGATAACAATATCATGATGGTCTTGAAGTGCATGAGTACAAATATTTTACTAGATAATGTGCAAGATAGTGGAAACTAATTTGGCATCAGAAATTTAAGTCTATATCTGAGGATGTCAAACCACTCAATGTCATAGAAACTTCCAATGGTTGGGGAGGAGAGTTGTCGTCGCTCATCGACCATGCTCTCTTTTCTGCAGGAGGACCTGAAATCACCGATACTTGCTATACATTTTCAACGATTCGTCAATTACCAGCGGCTGCTCACCGCAGCTGTACCTGAGCTAGACCTTAGGAGGAGGTAGCACAATTGTGTCTCTGTCACAAACGACGATGTGGGTGAAGAGCTTGTCCTTCCTAGAACATAATGTGTCACAGGAGTAGCCCTATCGGGCACGACAATAATCCTTCTCATGGGTGCGATAGGTCGGCGAGGACATATGACCTCTTGATGTCCCAAAAGTGGCGGAGGTAGCTCTTGTTGTAGTGGCTTTTATTACACATGCATCTGACGTAAGGGCATGATGATGCTATGTTAATGGTGTCGCAGAAGTGGCGGAGGTAGCTCTTGTCGTAGTGTGGCACTAGTGGCGAGGCCACTGTCAATGGATAGGAGTTGCATGATGAAGCAACGAAGCTCATCAAACACGATGGCAGACTGCATCTGTGTGCACAACCTAGAACAGAGTATTTTCTTATGCAAATGTCCTAATTAATTTCGGTTAAGATCTAATGCTTTAGGTTTGATGCTGATGATTTGTTTCAATGCCAATGTCATGATTGATGGCTATGATTATTTGGATTTGTAATATTTCACAGTTGTTAGTAATAAGCAAGATTGTGTGCCTAATTGATGTCAATTAAGTTAACTATCATGTTTATACATAACATGTGTTGAAACCTAGTGATGTTCAATTAGCAATGGTAATCCATTTTGGGGGTTCGGTTAAGTATGAAGGAGGAGGGGGTAGTTTTTTCTTGTATCAGTCCTAATGCGAATTTGCCAATTATGAAACTATAGAGGTAAACCGGGTAGATGTCAATGAAAAAGATACCTAAAATCGCAATAAATCTGGACACACTCGGGTACTTCGTGTCTACTTTTTCATGTGTAAGAACTTAGAACTTTTAACCTAAAAAGTTGAGATAATGAGAATGTATGTATAATTTTTTTTGCCAGTATGTTAGAAATTTGATGTGATTATGGCGTGAGGACAGCTTAAATGTTCAACAAAATTTTATGAAATTTCAATGAGTATCTAATATTACACTTACCTTATAATTTCTTTATAGATTGAAATATATTTTTGGATTTGTTTCAATGCCAATGTCATGATTGATGGCTATGATTATTTGGATTTGTAATATTTCCCAGTTGTTAGTAATAAGCAAGATTGTGTGCCTAATTGATGTCAGTTAAGTTAACTATCATGTTTAGACATAACATGTGTTGAAACCTAGTGATGCTCAATTAGCAATGGTAATCCATTTTGGTGTTCGGCTAAGCATGAAGGAGGAGGGGTAGTTTTTCTTGTATCAGTCCTAATGCGAATTTGCCAATTATGAAACTATAGAGGTAAGCCGGGTAGATGTCAATGAAAAAGATGCCTAAAATCACAATAAATCTGGACACACTCTGGTACTTCATATCTACTTTTTCATGTGTAAGAACTCAGAACTTTTAACCTAAAAAGTTGAGATAATGGGAATGTATGTATAATTTTTTTTGCCAGTATGTTAGAAATTTGATGTGATTATGGCGTGAGGACAGCTTAAATGTTCAACAAAATTTTATGAAATTTCAATGAGTATCTAATATTATATTTACCTTATAATTTCGTTCTAGATTCAAATATATTTTTGATTTGGTGATAATTCCTCCGAAATGAATAAAACTTGGTTAGAATGAGTCCTATAATTTCTTAAATTTTGGCTATTTCCATGAGTTATTCGTGGCTACCGAAGATGCGTAGAAGGATAAAGAGAATGAACAATGGGAGGGGTGCGTGTAATGTGTCTTACAATAATATAAGTGATCACCGATGGGAGATAAAGGGTGATGATATCGCTAATCTACGATGGGAGATGTTGAATGGGAGGATCGTCTCCACAACTCTTTCTCTCTCTAAGACCAATTTTAGCATGCATGTAGGTTATAAGTGGACGATGCCGTGATGACGATTGTCCAAAAAGCGATTTTTTATATAAGAAATGAATTAGCTTATAAATAATTTATTTATATAGGTTAATGGAAAAGAAAAACAAGATAGATGTTTTAATATAGTTTGGTATAAAAAAATCACTAGAAAGTGAATGAAAACTAAATGGATAAGACGGTGTACATATACAAGTAAATGACCAATCAAAGCGAATCAGAAGCGGGCTTGCTCCTTCTCCTGGTCGTGCGTACTCTCTAACCCTCCTCCTTCTTCTCCAGCTCCGGCTCCGGCGGCCCACCCGTACTCACCAAGTTAAGTGTTGCTCGGCTCCGCCTCGCCGGTCCATTCTCGACGGCGTCTTCTCCGCCACGGCTCCCTGCCGGTCGCGGCGGCGTCGACGGCGTCGTCTCGTTTCCGTTGGTGAAAGAAAAAGAAGGGAAGGAGGTGGAGTCGTGGGGAAGAAAGGAGCAAAGAAGGAGAGGAAGGGTCTCACTTTTTAACAGCCCTTTCGAGCTACCAAGCGCTGTAATCTTATAGTAGTTGTGTTCATGTGTTGTAGCTGCTTTGCTGCTATATAAAACACATGTGTGACCACTAGTAATATTCTTCCATTCGACCTCATGTATAAAATTTTCATCTCGCTCAACCTGTCAAGAGCACCACATCCCGAAACCTCCTAGTCGATGCACATGTGCCGCCAAATAGAAACATGTAACTTGTGAACAAGAATAGGCATCTGGCCCCACAAAAAGAATTAGTAGCATCTACGGAAGGATGTACTCGTCCCGTCCGAATTGAAAGCGAGAGGAGCGAGGTGGGTCCACATTACGCATGGGTCAGAATACACGATCTTGCACGATTGCTAGCGACCGGGGAATCAAGAACGACTCGAGAGATGCGACCATCTAAGCTAACACCGGTTGGACGTACAACTGTGATTCCCAATAACTTCCATTCCGAATGACTACCATAATCAATATCGACGCTCTCCGATACCATCGCGTCGTTGATCCTTTTCCCTGACATCCCAGCCGACCCATTTGCATTTTTGCAAGGGAAGGAGAAGCACATTATATAGGCGAGCTGAGCGTAAATGGAAAGCGTCTTTACTCAAGATATGGTAAAGTAATTATGTATTAATAATTCACCAGCCATCCAACGGACATTCAAGTTGGTGTACGATTAGTGCTGGTTGTATCAAATGAACACAAATTCGGATTATTATTTCGATATCCCCGTATTTATGGCTAATGGGATGTTGCTAAACCGAAACCTAACTAAGACCCACGGGCTCAGATGGGCGAGTTACTTTATGATCTACATGTACGTTTGAGCTACTGCTTACTTAAAATAATATTCTAATCTTGTAAACATAGGTAGTTATGCTCGTGCATGTTCAATTCAACTTGCATGTGTACAATTATTATCATGTTATATTTGCTTCTTTTAGAATCTCCCTTTTTCAAATTCATCAGGGATGGTAGTGTGAAAAATCAAGACCTTTTAAAGAGGCGTTTGCACGACTGGAGCACACGGCGAGAGATATTTGTACCCGACATGGATGACCTAGGGATTTTCGGATTGGTCCTCCTTCCGCTGCCGCCTCCGACCATCTCTCTAACCCTCCCCCTTCTCCTCCAGCTCCGGCTCCGGCGACCCACCCGCACCCACCAAGTTAAGTGTTGCTCGGATCCGCCTCGCCGGTCCATTCTCGACGGCGTCTTCTCCGCCACGGCTCCCCGCCGGTCGCGGCGGCGTCGACGGCGCCGTCTCGTTTCCGTTGGTGAAATAAAAAGAAGGGCAGGAGGTGGAGTCTTGGGGAAGAAAGGAGCAAAGAAGGAAAGGATCAACGTGGGTGGGACCCACCCACGCGTTTCTGCTGAACAACTACGCGAGCAGTCGAGCGCGCATTGAAAAGCTATTGTAACTGTGTTGGGGCTGTGTACATCATGTTATGCAGAGGCGGCCGGGTGTGGCATACATTGTATCTTTGATACAATGAAATAAAAATCCTTTTATCAAAAAAATATATCGTTCAGTAACATACATCATCACAAGCATGTATTTGTATGCAATATTTGCTTCTAATGCGGTCGTTATGTTCAGTTGGATCAATATGTATAGTACCATAATTGCATCTTCATTTATCACCATCATGTATTTGTATGCAATATTTTCTTCTAATGTGGTCGTTATGTTCAGTTGGATATATATATATATATATATATATATATATATATATATATATATATATATATATATATATATATATATATATATATAGTACCATAATTGCATCTTCATTTGTCACCGCCATCTCAATTCCCTTTAGAAAATTAATTAAATCAATTTAACTAATCGATACTATATCATGATGGTCTTGAAATGTAGGAGTGGAAACTAATCTACTACCAGAAATCGAAGTATATTGCTAATTTGCTATATATCTGAGGAAGCCAAACACCTCAAAGTCGCACAAATCGACACTCTGACGAGGAGAGGGCCCCTCGCCCATCGTCCATGCCCCCTTTGCCGCGAGAGGATCTGAAATTATTGAACATGCTTTCCATTTTCAATGCTTCGTCAATGCCCGACGGATTCTCACGTGAGATGTGCATGACATTAGCATTATTGGCGTCGACATAATTTTTTAGAAGAGACAGAGAAAGTGTGTGGCCTTCGTAGACGGCGCAGTGAATAAAGAGTTTGTCCTTCCCTGAAAAGGAGGTGCCACAGGAGTGGATCCGTCAGTCGCAACCGCAGTGCTTCTCATGGGTGCAGAGGTTGGCAAGGACACAAGACCTCTTGACACAAGGCTCTTGTCACGGTAGCTCTCAGCTATACATGCATCGTGAATAAGGGCACAAGCAGTATAAGCTCCTTGTCATCATCTCCGAAACAGACAAGAAGTGCCAGGGATAGGAGAGGAGGTCATGTGTCTTATAATGATCGTTGTGGTTGTGCATGTATATGGAAGGTTAGCGTCATGCTAGAAGTTCTAGCCAAAGACCATACATGTGTACAGATGTTCTAGCCAAAGACCATACATGTGTATAGAAGTTCTAGCCAAAGACTATACTCCCTCCGTTTCGTTTTACTTTGCGTTCTAACTTTTTCTAAATTTTCCCTTTTACCTTGCGTTGTGTAGTTGATTTCCTACTATGCCCCCACGTTGGTCTCGGCAAGCATTGAAGTCTCCACAAATCAATTGCAAAGGAGGTGAGGTCACAAGCAGCCACCAGTGCATGCATCGAATCCACTGCGGCTGTGCATGCATGGAATTAATGGCAGCGTACGGAGATGGGCTGCACCAGGGGCAGATTAGTCCACCTAGACTCTAAATTTACACATCAGAGACCTATCTTGGTATCTGGGCTTTGCGCAGAATGCAAAGTAAAACGAAACGGAGGGAGGACATGCGTAAAGGTGGAGGGAAGGGCGGCATGATATCATTGTTCTCGATCTAGACTGCCACGTGTGGCGCCACCAATAGTCATTCGTCCGCCTTTACCCTCTCCTATGTGTGGTGAGAGACGTCGCATGTGGCATTCCACTACGGTGTTGAGTCGGCGTGGTCCACCTCCTCGTAGACACAACAGGTGGGGATGGGTTTGTCATGTCGCTAATGCGGCACTAGTGGCTCATAACTGTTGCCAATGGATGTTGGGGTTCGTGACCACAGTGTCGCTCTGTAATAGTACGAAGGGTTTTCGGGAGGGGAACTATTATTGGTGAGTCTATGGTTCCATCCTAGGAGCGACGTAGAGGCAGACAATTGTATTATTCATATGAGAGAGATATTTCTGGGTTGTTGAGTGAACAAATCCAGAAGTGCGTGACTGTGCTAACTTAAGGTTAAAGAGTTAAATAGTAAGGTGGTCGGGTTTCACCTTTATCAAATATCATGAGGCAAAAGGATGACATGTATATAAATTTGTTAATATGTGTTGAGGATATGATCTTTACGGAACCGGCACATCATCCTAGGAGACGCTAGCAATAAATGACCTAGTAGGATTATTCGCATCATGTCTAAATACGTGTGAACCTATTTGTCACCCACGTGGAGTAGGACTGGACATTGATATCATGATAGGTATTTAATTTAGAACTGCATGTGTACTGTTAGGATTTCTCGAAATCATCGTGCCACCACCTGTCCCCACGTCAAATCTGCCTGTTTAGATCCAGCAATCGAGCAACCAATGTTTTTCCTCGAAGAATTTTTTTGAGTTGCTTTTTAGATGGTTTTTCTCTGAACATTTGAATACCTTAGAGGTATTCATCGGATCTACGAGGGAAGTTAGTACGATTAAATTCTCCACCGCATTCTAGTCTACCACACACACATGGTAGTTACCATATGGCTCACCTGAAATCTTTTGCTTGTATTTAAACAAAATAACCAATGTACTCGGTCTTCATATGAATAGAAGCAATTAAATCACACGAGGACAAAATGAGAGGAATCTATGAAACAGTGGCAAATGACTCAGTTTTTTTTCTTCAATTTTGGCAAGTGAATTACTCAAACAGTAGGGAGATTCTTAGTAGATGAAGATCCGTGATGAATGATAAGAGAGAGGCAGATCCACAATTCACAAGGGCCAGTTTGCACGATACGACATGGTTGCTAGCCAAACTTAGTAAAGCAACCTGTGGATCAGTGTGAGCAAGTGCAGTAATTTCATATTCGTCTGCAATTGCAGTTCCCAGTAACTTCCATGCCAAAGGGTTAGCTATAACAATAACACACCTCTCCGATACTTCGAAAAGAACTAGACGCTCTCCGATACGGTCGTTTCCTCGGTCGTTTCCTACTATCCATGCTCACCCCTTGAATTTCTATAAAGTACTCCAAGGCAAGTCGCCCATATATAGACGAGTTGTGTCTGGAAGTGAGGCCTCTTACCGGCATTGTGGTCAGTAGATACAGTATTATTAATTCACCAACTAGCCACCAACCAGATATTCAAGCTTGGTGTATATATAGCATTGGTGTATATATAGCAGAGGTCTTGGTGACTTGGCTAAACATATATTGCTCAGTGTATTCGGGATCATAATTTGGACTTTGTGGCTATTGCGGAAACGGGTAGGCCCGATTTTCCAACGAGTGTTCTTAATCGCATATCAGGCGGTTTAGACATTCAATGGTATAGTCGTCCTCCCCGGGGCAGATCTGGGGGGATCTTACTTGGCGTTAATCCCAACTCGATGGAAGTGTTGGCTATTTCGGATGAGGACTTTCATATTAAGTTTCATATTCGGAATAAAGCTGATAACTTTATCTGGAGTTTGGTCGCGGTGTATGGTCCTGCTCAGGAAGCTCATAAGGCTGCCTTTCTTCGGGAGTTGGTAAATCTCACTAAAGATAACCCTCACCCTATTCTTATAGGAGGGGACTTTAATTTGTTGAGATATCGACACGATAAAAGCAAAGGTAGATTTGATAATCATTGGCCCTTTCTATTCAATGTTGTCATTGACAGTTTGGATTTGAGAGAGGTCCATATGACTGGGAGACAATTCATGTGGGCGAATAGTCTGCCAGAGCCTACTTACGAAAAGCTTGATCGTGTGCTAATGGATTCTGATTGGGAAACCAAGTATCCTTTGGTGACTGTTCGAGCACTAGAGCGTATTGAGGCTTTATCAGATCATGCTCCAATTCTATTGACCACAGGTTCTCAAAAAGTCTATGATAAGCACCAATTTAAATTTGAATTGGGTTGGCTTCATCGTGATGGGTTTGAGGATTTGGTCAAATCGATTTGGAATAGACCAGTTCAGGGTGATACTCCAATACAAAGGTGGAATAATAAGGTGCGAAATACTCGTACTCACCTGGGTGGATGGGCACGTCACATAACTGGGATTCTCAGAAAAGAGAAGGCTCGTTTGGCAGCCATTATTGATGACCTCGAAGCAATTGCGGAAAAACAACCGCTGTCTGTACAAGAAATTGAACTGAAAAGTCAATCGAATGCAAAGATCGCTAAACTTTTGCGAGAAGAGGAGTTAAAATGGTACCAACGTTCGAAAGCCCAATTCATTCTTGAAGGTGACTCGAATACTAGGTACTTCCATAATGTCGCAAATGGCAGGCATAGGAAGAAACTTATTCATTCACTGCATCAAGATGAAGGTCTAATCGAGGGGCAGGAGCATTTAAAATGCTTTATCACTGATTATTATAAAGGGTTATTCGGGGCTCCAGAGGAAGGCACCTTCTCTCTTGATGAGTCTAGAATCGAGGATATACCCCAAGTATCCGGTGATGAAAATAGTTTTCTTACTTCACCTTTTTCGGAGGAGGAGGTAAGATTAGCAGTTTTCCAGATGGAGCATAATAAGGCGCCTGGGCCAGATGGATTCCCAGCCGAGTTTTATCAAAACTTCTGGGAGATCATTAAATCTGACCTACTAGCTATCTTCGGGTTTTTGCACGCTGGACAGCTAGAGCTGTTTAGGCTGAACTTCGGTGAGATTATTTTGTTGCCAAAAGTTATTAATGCAGAGAGGATCCAGCAGTACAGACCTATCTGCCTCCTTAATGTCAGCTTCAAAATTTTCACTAAAGTGGCCACCATTCGATTAAACTCGGTAGCAGATCATGTGGTTCGACCTACAGAAACTGCTTTTATGCAGGGTAGGAACATCCTAGACGAGGTAGTTATACTACATAAAACCGTTCATGAGATGCACCAGAGGAAATTGGATGGAATGATTGATGACGGAATTGATGAGAGTGTTTCTCCCTCAACTACGCCAACAAGCACTTTTGATACCCTGAAAGGAAAATAATATATGGGATAGGTTGAGCCTCCAAGTGCAGAGTATGTAGAAGTGGAAGTTTTTTCCCCACGAGGGTGACTCGAGGGTTTAATATCGAACTCTCGGGGAATCGGTAGTGGGGATTTTATCTCCTTGCCCTTCTCTAGATTTCCTGCAAACAAAGTAGATTGCTTTGTGCCCTCAACCTCACCAAGTGGTTGTCAAGCACAAGGTGTGAGAATGATATTAAGATAATAATGAATGCAAAACAGTAAATAAATATGCAATGGTGGTAAGTAGTAATGCAAGGATGATAGTAATGATGATGGATGATATTTTTGGGGTTTTTATATGTGTATGCAATGAATAAAAGTGTTTTTGTATTTTCTGATTTTAAAATGGCTGAATGTAGAAAATGCTTAAAAGTGGTTGGAAAGTTGTTTCTTATGATTAAAAATGGACCGGGGTTCATGGTTTCACACATGCACTCTCTCTTTAATATAGTGTGGCAAATAAGTAGACATAGGATTAACATATGACATTGCAAACAAGTTTAATGACATGTTACTAATTATATGGGCATCACGTCCTAACATAGAGACCTTTTGATTATTAGTCTCACATATACTCCACCAAGATGCGAACTAAATCATAACACCTCAGTAATTAAGATGACTTAGAGTATATCCTTAAGATTAATGACATGAAGTGAAAATAAGAACATGCTGGATCTAGTCATAGGTAGAGGCTTGTCACTCCTCATACCTTGCAACAAGGTATTTTGGTTTATCCCTAGTGAGGCAACAAAGTAAGGTAAACACCCAATGGATCGTGATATTAAGTTGTCAGCTTATCACATCACCACCCCCGTTACTCCAACTAATGCACACGTTCCCCCTCACACGCTCTCATAAACATGCTTGATCAAAACAAGGATACAAGAACGGGGTACATAATATGCATCTACTTTCATGACTGAAATAAACATTGTAATCTCAACATATATTAACTCATAAAAAGATCCACCACAAAGGTAATACAACGATGACCGTAATCATGTTCAGCAGCTCATACGGTGCTAATTAGTGAAGCTCAAGAGAGAGAGAGATACATATGCTACTGCCACAAACCCATAGTCCAGAGGTGGACTACTCCCTCTTCGTCATGGAGACGGTGGAGATGTCGATGGAGAAGAAGGAGACCTCTCCGGCAGCGCTCTGCCGGAGTTTCCCCCCTCCAATCTGCAGCCTCCTGGTCTCTGTTTCTTGTTTCTCTTGTGTGGCGGCTCTCTCTCCGAAAAACGTCGGGGGGCTCTTTATATAGGCGTTTTTAGGTCACGAGGAAGCTTCAGGAAGAAGGATCGTCGCAAACGGGGCCACGAGGGCCAAAAGAGGTGGGCCCACACGGCCCCTGTACCTGGCCGCGTGAGGCACCCTCTTTCGCCCATCCGGCCTCCGTTTGCTTGCTTCCTTCGCTCCTAGGTCTTCCTCCTTCCAAAATAATGATCCCCGTAAATTTGCAGCTCATTATGACGTCGTTAAGGCCCTGAAATAAATAAGGAAAGAAATAGGGGTTTCTGCCTGCGCAGGATTAATTCCATAAAAAGGGGAAATCATTATTAATTACCAAAAATTATTAAATAACAATAATATACCCCTTATATGATGCAAATATGAATGGAATACAAGTATTATAGTGCAAAGTTCATGTATGCATTTTACATGGAACCCAAGATTTGGCACATATCTTGCAAACTTGTAATGTTCATTACCAAAAAAATTCGGAACTTCTTGAAATGTTTTATTATTCTTTTAGATTTTTTGTTTGAGCAAGAGCATGTGAACTTGGGTGCCAAAACATCGCTCCCTTGCCACCCTCTATATTATGTTTGTGTTAGCCTCGAAACTCCTTCCCACCTCTTGCTTGATTGTCCATGGTCCCGGTAGGTGCGGAGGGTGATGTCATTTCATTCGAGCTCCTCTGTCCTGGATGTAAACGAATCGGATCAGATAATGCACTCTCCATATGCTTTATCATATTTTTGTCGGATTCGAGCTCCCCTTCCCAAAATAGGATGTTGGCAGATACTGTAAGAGCGTAACCGGCTCACTTTGCATAACTCATTGGGTTCCTATTTTCTTCCTTCTAAAGTTGTGTCTCTTCTTAATAGTATCACTCTCATACGTCTCAATAAACAACAAAAAGTAATAACTAGGAAAATTAAAAACACGGTCATCTCATTAACATTTGGCTTAAGGGCTACCAACCATCAAGATTCATCCATATTTGAGACTAATTGTCCCTTCCTACACTTGTAAAACCGGAATTTGCACCTCTCAAAAGAAGAAAAGAAGAAATCCCGAAGTTCTTCACCAGCATTTTCACGACCTTGTGAATGCTTCTAACCTAAATGAATAGACTTCGACCCGCTTGGTTACTCGTTTTTTACGCAAAACTGGCGTAACTATCCTGCAGAAAATCCGGTGAGCATGACAAATCAGGATAGCAAATATTTCCGACCGGTATATTAAAACTAACTAGAACATACCCCGCACGTTGCAGCGGGATCCTTTAAGAAATTGTATTGCATACCTAAAATGGTATAAATAGTAAAGAAAATAAAAAAATCAATTTATCATAATCACATTTTACTAAATTTATTCGACATGAAATATATGTATTACAAAATATTAGCGTGGAAAATTAAATGATTAAAAAGACTGATGATGTGGAATTCGCATGTAGATATTAATAAATATTAGTGGAGATGACATGGATAAATGATTGGTTAGGAGAGTGGATGATGTGGATAGCTTGTATGTAGAAATAGAAAAATCATAAATGAACTTAGTGGGGTTTTGCTTTATAAAAGGTATGTATATCGGTTTAATATATCGGTCGGAAATAATCAAACCAGCTTAGAGCATGTCCACTCTGGGCGCCAATAGGGCCGCAAATAGCGCTATTGGGCGTGCCGGACAAAAAATGGCGCCCAGTCGCGGCGCCAATAGCCCGGTTTCATCCAACGAGGCCGAATAGCTCGTCCGGCAGGCCCAGCGCACACCCTCCATGGCGGGAGCCGTTTGGGTGCGCCGGACAAAATCGAGGGCGACGCTATGTCGGATCCCCACGGGCGGGCCAGCCCTGTCATTGGTACATGAGAATCCTCCAAGTCGTCGTTCCCATCCCCATTTCTCATCGCCGCGGCATGCTCGTCGTCCCACCCCGCCCCACACCTCTTCTGCCACCAGACGACAGAACGTCGACATGTCGTGTGCGTTGCCTTCATAGCCACGCAGCAAGCCGCCTCGCCTCGCCCACGCTTCACAGGACAGAGACCGCGGGCGCCCTCCCGTGTCCACCTTGCACGGAAGGTGTTCGACGGAATGCCTGGTAGCACCACTTTTCTTAATTTTGGCCACCGCTGGCTTATCGGTTGATTGATTACACAAATTGTTTCATTCCACCAGATCATGGACAACAACGACGAGTTAATGGCCAATCTTTTGATGGAAGAAGAGGCCGACATCGAGGCCGAGGAAGAGGAAGACATGACGATCCTTGCCTGCCTGCTGTAGCTACAAGCCGAAAAGGCCAATGCCGCACCCAGACGAGGCGGTTCAAAGCCTGAAAGGAGGAAGACCAAGCTGATGTAGAGGATGGAGCCATGGAGGTCCATTGCATGCTATACAGTGATTATTTCACCGATGTGCTGTACTTCACCACAAAGGATTTTTGGCGGCGCTTTCGGATGAATAGGGACTTGTTTCTTTCGATCCGAGATGGCGTGACGGAATATGATCTCTGGTTCAGATTGAATAAAGACTGTGTGGGTTTTGTTGGGTTCTCATCAATCCATAAATGTTCTGCTGCTATGAGGATGCTTGCATATGGAGCCCCTGGTGATATTCAAGACGACTATCTACACATGTGTGAGTCACCAGCTATCCAGGCAATGTACAGATTCTGTAGAGCGGTGGTGGCTGTGTTTGGACTGCAATATTTGAGAGCACCAAATGAAGAATAAACAACTCGCATATTGGCCGTGAATGAAGCGAGTGGTTTTCCTACGATGCTTGGAAGCATCGATTGCATACACTAGAGCTGGAAGAATTGTCCATTTGGTTGGCAATGGTTGTATAAAGGTGGCCACAAAGGGTATTGCAGTGTGGTACTTGAAGATGTAGCCGATCATGAAACGTGGATTTGACACTCACTAGTGGGGACAGGACCTATTGTCCCGGCCCGTGAGGGGCATTAGTCCCGGTTGGCCAACCGGGACAGGCCAGACGGGACTAAAGGCCCAACCTTTAGTCCCGGCCCTGTTACCAGCCGGGATGAATGGCCCTCAACCTGGCCGTCGCGGAACGCGCTGTCTGTACAAGAAATTGAACTGAAAAGTCAATCGAATGCAAAGATCGCTAAACTTTTGCGAGAAGAGGAGTTAAAATGGTACCAACGTTCGAAAGCCCAATTCATTCTTGAAGGTGACTCGAATACTAGGTACTTCCATAATGTCGCAAATGGCAGGCATAGGAAGAAACTTATTCATTCACTGCATCAAGATGAAGGTCTAATCGAGGGGCAGGAGCATTTAAAATGCTTTATCACAGATTATTATAAAGGGTTATTCGGGGCTCCTGAGGAAGACACCTTCTCTCTTGATGAGTCTAGAATCGAGGATATACCCCAAGTATCCGGTGATGAAAATAGTTTTCTTACTTCACCTTTTTCGGAGGAGGAGGTAAGATTAGCAGTTTTCCAGATGGAGCATAATAAGGCGCATGGGCCAGATGGATTCCCAGCCGAGTTTTATCAAAACTTCTGGGAGATCATTAAATCTGACCTACTAGCTATCTTCGGGTTTTTGCACGCTGGACAGCTAGAGCTGTTTAGGCTGAACTTCGGTGAGATTATTTTGTTGCCAAAAGTTATTGATGCAGAGAGGATCCAGCAGTACAGACCTATCTGCCTCCTTAATGTCAGCTTCAAAATTTTCACTAAAGTGGCCACCATTCTATTAAACTCGGTAGCAGATCATGTGGTTCGACCTACAGAAACTGCTTTTATGCAGGGTAGGAACATCCTATACGAGGTAGTTATACAACATAAAACCGTTCATGAGATGCACCAGAGGAAATTGGATGGAATGATTGATGACGGAATTGATGAGAGTGTTTCTCCCTCAACTACGCCAACAAGCACTCTTGATACCCTGAAAGGAAAATAATATATGGGATAGGTTGAGCCTCCAAGTGCAGAGTATGTAGAAGTGGAAGTTTTTTCCCCACGAGGGTGACTCGAGGGTTTAATATCGAACTCTCGGGGAATCAGTAGTGGGGATTTTATCTCCTTGTCCTTCTCTAGATTTCCTGCAAACAAAGTAGATTGCTTTGTGCCCTCAACCTCACCAAGTGGTTGTCAAGCACAAGGTGTGAGAATGATATTAAGATAATAATGAATGCAAAACAGTAAATAAATATGCAATGGTGGTAAGTAGTAATGCAAGGATGATAGTAATGATGATGGATGATATTTTTGGGGTTTTTATATGTGTATGCAATGAATAAAAGTGTTTTTGTATTTTCTGATTTTAAAATGGCTGAATGTAGAAAATGCTTAAAAGTGGTTGGAAAGTTGTTTCTTATGATTAAAAATGGACCGGGGTTCATGGTTTCACACATGCACTCTCTCTTTAATATAGTGTGGCAAATAAGTAGACATAGGATTAACATATGAGATTGCAAACAAGTTTAATGACATGTTACTAATTATATGGGCATCACGTCCTAACATAGAGACCTTTTGATTATTAGTCTCACTTATACTCCACCAAGATGCGAACTAAATCATAACACCTCAGTAATTAAGATGACTCAGAGTATAGCCTTAAGATTAATGACATGAAGTGAAAATAAGAACATGCTGGATCTAGTCATAGGTAGAGGCTTGTCACTCCTCATACCTTGCAACATGGTATTTTGGTTTATCCCTAGTGAGGCAACAAAGTAAGGTAAACACCCAATGGATCGCGATATTAAGTTGTCAGCTTATCACATCACCACCCCCGTTACTCCAACTAATGCACACGTTCCCCCTCACACGCTCTCATAAACATGCTTGATCAAAACAAGGATACAAGAACGGGGTACATAATATGCATCTACTTTCATAACTGAAATAAACATTGCAATCTCAACATATATTAACTCATAAAAAGATCCACCACAAAGGTAATACAACGATGACCGTAATCATGTTCAGCAGCTCATACGGTGCTAATTAGTGAAGCTCAAGAGAGAGAGAGATACATATGCTACTGCCACAAACCCATAGTCCAGAGGTGGACTACTCCCTCTTCATCATGGAGACGGTGGAGATGTCGATGGAGAAGAAGGAGACCTCTCCGGCAGCGCTCCGCCGGAGTTTCCCCCCTCCAATCTGCAGCCTCCTGGTCTCTGTTTCTTGTTTCTCTCGTGTGGCGGCTCTCTCTCCGAAAAACGTCGGGGGGCTCTTTATATAGGCGTTTTTAGGTCACGAGGAAGCTTCAGGAAGAAGGATCGTCGCAAACGGGGCCACGAGGGCCAAAAGAGGTGGGCCCACGCGGCCCCTGTACCTGGCCGCGTGGGGCACCCTCTTTCGCCCCTCCGGCCTCCGTTTGCTTGCTTCCTTCGCTCCTAGGTCTTCCTCCTTCCAAAATAATGATCCCCGTAAATTTGCAGCTCATTATGACGTCGTTAAGGCCCTGAAATAAATAAGGAAAGAAATAGGGGTTTTCTGCCTGCGCAGGATTAATTCCATAAAAAGGGGAAATCATTATTAATTACCAAAAATCATTAAATAACAGTAATATACCCCTTATATGATGCAAATATGAATGGAATACAAGTATTATAGTGCAAAGTTCATGTATGCATTTTACATGCATCAACATCCCCAAGCTTAACTCATGCTCGTCCTCGAGTATGAAAGTGATAAAACTAACATGAACTTTGCAATATAATAACAACATGGATATAAAAGATGATTGCTACTGCTACATAAAGTCAAATGATTCATTAATTCAAAGAAGTAGCAATATGCAAACAGTTTATAAAGTGATATCAAGTATTCAATGCAAGGATGTTCAATGATAGTTCACAAAGTGTAACATAAAAGATAGTAATATGGACCACAAGTATGCAATATGATAAGTAAGAACATCCTACATTGGTCATAGAGTGAAGATGAAAATCTGAAAGTAAAAGGTGGACACTTTGGAAAGGATATATAAATGAGTAGAGGTAAAACATGCATAAGTTTCATCTATCCTCCAAACTATTCTACTTGAGTTATTGATTGCAATGGTAATACTTGGTGTCAAGCTCTCATTCCCCTATCATAGCATCTTGAATGATTAAAGTTAAATGTGAAAGCAAATATGAGTAGTGGCCTTGATAAAGTAAAGGTTAGATGTCTCATGCCCCTTGAATACAAGTACCTACACCATGATTACTCATCTTGGGAAACAAAGCAAGTTTAAGTTATCTATCATTGTAAGTAATAATGGTATTATCAAGAGCCTCAACTGGGGTACCTCTTGTCCCATGATATGGATCAAGCCCACATCAAAACAACAAGACAAACAAACATAATGAACAACCTCAACACCCTTTTTATTTACCACTTGATATAGCTTTTTATTGTAGGGTGTATCACAGAAAGTTCAAAATAGCATGTAAGTAAATTTCCACCATGAATGATGCATGGCTTAGATTAGCGGCCCAGGTTTCTCTCTAACCATTTATACAAACTCATTTAAACTTACTCTATTTCCACATTATTTCACCATGATAGGCATCCATAAACAAAAGTACATGATATCAACTAAATAAATGATGGAACATGTTGAAAGCTTTGCATGTGACAGCACATATGGGCTAACTCCCAACCTTAAACATTTATCAAGCCACTATCATCATAATATTAATCACAATGGTTCATGTTTATTAAATGCAATAAAAATAAAGTGTGCATCAAGTTCGCGAGAGCTTTTTAACCAACTTTTCCCATTACAATAAATAACATAATCATTTTCATTTAGAGGTATAGATAACACAAATAACATGGTAAACATACTTGGAATAGCATAAAGCTAATAGGTAGATATGGTGGACTCACTGGAAAAACTTGGGTTGAGGGTGTTGGAAACAAGTTTTTACTTGTTGGAATTTTTGGGCTAGCAAAAGGGAGAAAGATGACCATCTAGATGCATGCATGAGTGTCCATAGAACTAACTAATTCATGTCAAACAAGGTGAAATAACATACATCATCAAAACATGAATAAAAGATAGCTCATGATAAAGCATTTGCAAATTATTACTCATAAAGAAGCTCATGAATCATGCAACTATATGTGTCATTAAAAATCAACTTAGACATCCCTTTTCCCAATACAATAAAAGCATGCAAGATATTTCAACCCATATTTCCAGTAGCTTTCTCATATATAAATGATAGTGTGGTGGTCTAAAAAATAAATAAAAATCAAAGCAAAAACAAACAAAAAGACGCTCCAAGTTTATGCGATAAAGTGTTTCAAATGAAAAACAGAAGTTAGACATGTGCAAACCGAGAGTATGTTGGTTCAGTGGGGATGTTCTCCACATCCCCAAGCTTATGGTTTTCACCATCCTTGGATAACTCATGGTGCATCTCCTCCAATCCCTGTGAAAAAACTTCAACACACTGTTTCTCCCATTTCTTTTCTGTGGGGTGATATTAGTAGACATAAACAAATAGGCTTCTTGCTGCATATAATCCATGGACTAAAATTCATATGAATGATCAGAGAGTGTATAATGTTGTATGCCTACTCATAAACTCAATTGGATCAAAAAGATTCAACTCAAAATTTCAAACTATGCATAAAACAATATGGGACAGAATCTGTCCAGAAAAACAGCAGCAACAAGACGTATTTTTATGCCCTACTTAAACTGATCGAACAATTCTGAAAACATTCAGGCATACAGAGGATGAAAAGTGGCAGTTACAGTTAAAATCTCAGCTCAATCGGAGTTACAGAATAGCAATGAAAAATCAAACCGTGCACAGACTTCGTGCAGGAATAAAATCTCCGAATAGAAGTAGCAACTTTTTCAAACCAAAATAGGTAAAACTTGGCACTTTATTAAAAATTCCAGAAACTAAGCTAAGAAAACAATCTCTTGTTACAGCAAGAGGACACAAAGAAAATCCAAATAAAAACAACCAGGTTGCCTCCCGTAAAGCGCTTTCTGTATAGCCATATAGCTAGCTTACTTACTTGTTGTTTACCGAAGATGAAGCTCATGAGGGAGCTTAAAAGTTGTGCCCTTCTTCCTTGGGAATTGTTCCATGCATTTCTTATGTGGAAACTGAAACTTCACATTCCCTTCCTTTGAATCAATAATAGCCCCTGTGGTACGAAGAAAAGGTCTTACAAGAATAATAGGACTAGAGGTTTTATTCTCCATATCCATGATTAGAAAATCCACAGGTACAAAAGTCATATGTAACTCTACCATAACATCACTTACTTTTCCTAAAGCACGTTTAATGGTATTATCAGCAAGTGCAAGTTCAACAGAGCATTTTTCAAGATTCTTTAATTCAAGTACTTCATATAATTTTTTAGATAAAATAGAGACACTAGATCCTAGATCAAGTATGGCATGGTGTGTCTCTTTTCCAATAGTTACTAGCACCTTGGGGATCCATATATCCCCAAGCTTAGGTGGTATCATAGCTTCTTGATTGTATCTAGCAATTTTTTCTTTCAAGACATGATTAGCAATATAGGAACCAAAACCAGATTGGTTAACATCAATAGAAGGATCACTTGCAAATTTTTGTAAGATAGATATTAATTCATGCAAGGTACAATTCTCTAAATCAAGCAAAGGATCTTTAACTTTCTTTTCCTTTTTGACCCGAACTTGTTTTTTAACAGGGGGTACTTCCTCACTTCTAGTTTCTTGCTCATTGTCCATAGAATTGGTTAGTTTGTTTTTATGTAGCCAATCTTTAAAAGAGGGACAATTTTTTCTAATGAAAGCTTTTTCTAATTCCCTCCAGGTCTTGGTTGTAGCAGGTGGTAGTGAATGTATCCATTCTCTTGCCTCTCCTTTTAATGAAAGAGAAAATAATTTTGGCATCACAATATCAGGTTCCTTGAGGTTTAGTGCAGAACAAATACTGATAAAATTATTCAGATGATCAAGACAGTCTTCTTTTTTTTATCACCAAATTGTTTCTTAGTTATCAAGTGTAGTAAGTCATAACTTACTCTAGAACTATCAGCTTGTATCTCAGGTGTGGTAATAGGTTTAGCATAAATTGATCATTTGGAGTATTTGTGTAGTCACACAACTTAGTCCTATCACCCATTTTAGCAAGTTTTTATATGTTTTTAATTTTTTATGCAAAACTGAAAATAAAATGACACTGAATAATGCAAACCGAATTAACTAATGCAAAACAAAATGCAAAACTGAAAATAAAATATGCAAACCGAAATCTAAAAATGATATGCAAGACAATAACAAAACAAAATAAAATGCTTGAAGGTAATGGACAAGATGATGCTCACGTAGGTGCAACCTCCCCAATCTTAGGTGTTAGCACAAGTTGGTGATGAAGTTGACTTTGTTGTGATATCCTTGGATAAAACCTTCCAGCTATGATTCCCCGGCAACGGCGCCAGAAAAAACACGTGATGACGGAATTGATGAGAGTGTTTCTCCCTCAACTACGCCAACAAGCACTCTTGATACCCTGAAAGGAAAATAATATATGGGATAGGTTGAGCCTCCAAGTGCAGAGTATGTAGAAGTGGAAGTTTTTTTCCCACGAGGGTGACTCGAGGGTTTAATATCGAACTCTCGGGGAATCAGTAGTGGGGATTTTATCTCCTTGTCCTTCTCTAGATTTCCTGCAAACAAAGTAGATTGCTTTGTGCCCTCAACCTCACCAAGTGGTTGTCAAGCACAAGGTGTGAGAATGATATTAAGATAATAATGAATGCAAAACAGTAAATAAATATGCAATGGTGGTAAGTAGTAATGCAAGGATGATAGTAATGATGATGGATGATATTTTTGGGGTTTTTATATGTGTATGCAATGAATAAAAGTGTTTTTGTATTTTCTGATTTTAAAATGGCTGAATGTAGAAAATGCTTAAAAGTGGTTGGAAAGTTGTTTCTTATGATTAAAATGGACCGGGGTTCATGGTTTCACACATGCACTCTCTATTTAATATAGTGTGGCAAATAAGTAGACATAGGATTAACATATGAGATTGCAAACAAGTTTAATGACATGTTACTAATTATATGGGCATCACGTCCTAACATAGAGACATTTTGATTATTAGTCTCACATATACTCCATCAAGATGCGAACTAAATCATAACACCTCAGTAATTAAGATGACTCAGAGTATAGCCTTAAGATTAATGACATGAAGTGAAAATAAGAACATGCTGGATCTAGTCATAGGTAGAGGCTTGTCACTCCTCATACCTTGCAACATGGTATTTTGGTTTATCCCTAGTGAGGCAACAAAGTAAGCTAAACACCCAATGGATCACGATATTAAGTTGTCATCTTATCACATCACCACCACCGTTACTCCAACTAATGCACACGTTCCCCCTCACACGCTCTCATAAACATGCTTGATCAAAACAAGGATACAAGAACGGGGTACATAATATGCATCTACTTTCATAACTGAAATAAACATTGCAATCTCAACAAGGATACATATGCTACTGCCACAAACCCATAGTCCAGAGATGGACTACTTCCTCTTCATCATGGAGACGGTGGAGATGTCGATGGAGAAGAAGGAGACCTCTCCGGCAGCGCTCTGCCGGAGTTTCCCCCCTCCAATCTGTAGCCTCCTGGTCTCTGTTTCTTGTTCCTCTCGTGTGGCGGCTCTCTCTCCGAAAAACATCGGGGGGCTCTTTATATAGGCGTGTTTAGGTCACGAGGAAGCTTCAGGAAGAAGGATCATCGCAAACGGGGCCACGAGGGCCAAAAGAGGTGGGCCCACGTGGCTCCTGTACCTGGCCGTGTGTGGCACCCTCTTTTGCCCCTCTGGTCTCCGTTTGCTTGCTTCCTTCGCTCCTAGGTCTTCCTCCTTCCAAAATAATGATCCCCGTAGATTTGTAGCTCATTATGACGTCGTTAAGACCCTGAAATAAATAAGGAAAGAAATAGGGGTTTTCGGCCTGCGCAGGATTAATTTCATAAAAAGGGGAAATCATTATTAATTACCAAAAATCATTAAATAACAGTAATATACCCTTATATGATGCAAATATGAATGGAATACAAGTATTATAGTGCAGAGTTCATGTATGCATTTTACTTGCATCAATGATCTTCAAGATCGACTTTGAAAAGGCTTATGACAAGGTTAACTGGGATTTTCTCCAGCAGACCCTGAGGATGAAAGGCTTTTCGGAGGAATGGTGTGCATGGATTCGAAACTTTGTCATGGGAGGTAGTGTGGCCATTAAAGTTAACAATGAAACAAGCCATTACTTCCAGAGTAAGAAAGGCCTAAGGCAAGGTGACCCTCTTTCGCCGATACTATTTAATATAGTGGCTGATATGTTAGCGGTCATGATTGAGAGGGCTAAATTGGATGGACAGATCGAGGGCGTCATTCCTCATTTGGTTGATGGTGGCCTATCTATTCTCCAGTATGCGGATGACACAATCTTGTTCATGGACCATGACCTTGAGAAAGCGATGAATATGAAGTTGATTTTATCAGATTTTGAAAAGCTCTCCGGTCTAAAAATTAACTTACATAAGAGCGAGTTGTTTTGTTTCGGTGAGGCCCAGGAGTTTGCGGCTCAGTATGCAGAATTATTCGGGTGTGAGCAAGGTTTGTTTCCTATTAGGTATCTTGGGATACCGATTCATTATAGGAGATTAACTAATGCCGAATGGAAGCATGTTGAGGAGCATTTTCAGGCCCGCTTAACCAGTTGGCGAGGGAAACTGCTATCCCTAGGTGGGAGATTGGTACTCATTAATTCAGTTCTAACCAATATGATAATGTATATGATATCTTTCTTCCAGCTACCAAAAGGTGTCCTGAAAAAACTGGACTACTATCGTTCGCGATTCTTTTGGCAGGGTGATAGTGAGAAAAAGAAATATCGGCTGGCATGGTGGAATATTGTTTGTCGTCCTAAAGATCAGGGAGGGCTCAGCATCCTTGATCTTCAGGTTAAAAATATGGCCCTTCTAGGGAAATGGCTTTTCAAGCTTCTCACAGAAGAAGGTGTATGGCAAACAATATTAAAGCGAAAATATATCGGTGCAAAGGCGTTGTCACAAGTGGTTTGGAAACAAGTGACTCACACTTTTGGGCCGGTCTCATGGCGACGAAAAATTCTTTCTTTCGCTTTGGGAAATTCGCTATTAATGATGGATCACAAATCAGGTTCTGGGAGGATAAATGGTTAGGCAATACCACTCTCATGGACCAGTATCCTGCTCTATACAGTATTGTCCGTCACAAAGAGGTAACGTTAGCAGCGGTTATGCAATCCTCACCTCCGAATATGACTTTCAGGCGGGATTTAACCGGAACCAGGTTGGATACGTGGACTGCCCTTCTTGGGCGTCTCACCTCGGTCCATCTTATACCTGAACCGGATATTTTCCGATGGAATCTACATCAGAATGGTTTTTTCACTGTGGATTTCATGTATAGAGCTTTGATTCAATCGGATATGCCTCCGAATAATGACAAAAAACTTTGGAAGATGCAGCTACCTTTGAAAATTAAAAAAATTCATGGTATGCTCGTCGAGGAGTTATCCTAACCAAAGATAACCTTGTTAAGCGCAATTGGCATGGAGGTACGAAGTGTGTTTTTTGTCAACACGGCGAAACTATTAAACACCTTTTCTTCGAGTGCAAGGTCGCACATTCTATTTGGTCAACCATCCAAATTGCTTCAAATTTGTATCCTCCACGATCTGTTGCGCACTACCACAGAAAGGGCTATCAGTGGCGCACCAAATTACAATTCTGTGGCGCACCCCCAGGTTTGCTGGGTGCGCCACAGAATTCTCGCCACAAAAATATTTCTGTGGCGCACCTGGCTTGGTGCGCCACAGAATTCACACATTTCTGTGGCGCACCAGGCCAGGTGCGCCACAGAATTCACATTTCTGTGGCGCACCCACCCACCGTGCGCCACAAAAATATTTCTGTGGCGCACCCCTCTTCCATGCGCCACAGAATTTTTTTGAAATTCAAAAAAAAGGGCGGCCAGATCTAGATCTGGATCTGACCAGATCTAGATCTGGTCGCCGGAATTTCGTTTCGTTTCATTTTTTGGAGGCCGTAGATGGGTGGAGGAGGGAGTCGCCGAAGGTTGGTGGAGGATGGTGGTTGCCGGAGTTCGCCGGAGTTCACCGGAGGTGGAGGAGGAGGTCGCCGGAGTGGAGGAGGAGGTCGCCGGAGAGTGGAGGAGGAGGTTGCCGGAGTGGAGGAGGAGGAGGAGGTCACCGGAGTGGAGGAGGAGGTTGCCGGAGTGGAGGAGGAGGTCGCCGGTGGTTGAGGAGGTCGCCGGAGGTGGGAGGTCGCCGGGGTGGAGGAGGAGGTCACGGAGGTTGAGGTCGCCGGGGTTGTGGAGGTGGTCGCCGGAGTTGTGAGGAGGTCCGCCGGAGGTGGAGGTGGAGGTTGAGGAGGAGGAGGAGTAGAGAAGATGTGGAGGAGAGGAGAAGAGATGGAGGAGGGAGGAGAAGGGGAGAGAAGTGTAGAGGAGAAGGGAAGAGGAGAAAGGAAGAGGAGAAGTGGAGGGAGAAAGTGGAGTGTAGAGAAGGAGAAAAGGGAAAAGAGAGGGAGAAGGGGTCTGGCGGGATTCGAAATTTTGAATCCCGCCCAATAATTCTGTGGCGCACCATGCCAAAGATGCGCCACAGAATTATTGGGCGGGATTCAAAATTTGGAATCCCGCCCAATAATTCTGTGGCGCATCCTTGGCATGGTGCGCCCCAGAATTATTGGGCGGGATTCAAAATTTCGAATCCCGCCCAATAATTCTGTGGCGCATCCTTGCCTTTGGTGCGCCACAGAATTTTTTTCCCTTTTTTTGATTTTTTTGATTTTGCTGGGAAAAATTCTTCTGTTAGCCATAACTTTTTTTTGGTTGGAATTTGAGGATTCTGTGAATTGGTGACCGGGTAAACCCAGGTGCCATCGAATCCGAAATTTTCTCTAGTTTTTTTTAAGGTATTATACGCATTTTTTCGACGTCGTATGCAAAAGTTATGCCCGTTTTAATATTTTTTCACCTACTTTTGGAAAAAAAAGTCAAAATGTGTATTTCAAATTTTTCCTAACAAATAGACCCTAAACCTTCCCTATATCTGAAAGGATTTTATTTTTTGAATTTTTTATCATTTTATTTCACTAGGTGCAAAACTGAAAAGGCGATCCACGGGGGGGGGGGGGGGGGGGGTGTGTGTGTGGGTGAAAAAATGCTGCAGAATTCTGTGGCGCATGGAATCACATGCGCCACAGAAATGTCACTTTCTGTGGCGCATGTGGACCCATGCGCCACAGAATTCTGCAGCATTTTGTCATTGGTGCCAGGCCCACCATATTTCTGTGGCGCATGGGGCCAGATGCGCCACAGAATGTCCACTTTCTGTGGCGCATCCAACACCATGCGCCACAGAATTTACCCATATGGGCTCCGGCCTCAATGATTACTCATGGGACCCACCAAAATTCTGTGGCGCACCATGGCTGCTGCGCCACAGAAACTCGACATTCTGTGGCGCATGTGGTTCCATGCGCCATAGAAAGTGGACATTCTGTGGCGTATGGGCAAAGGATGCGCCACAGAATGTTCAAATTTCTGTGGCGCATCGACAGCCATGCGCCACAGAATTATTTTTTGTGGCGCATAAATTAAGAGTGCGCCACAGATAGGCAACCTCCCTATAATGCTTTTCCTGGTAGTGGCGAATATATTCGGCAACTGGCTTCATGGTATTGATGAAAAATTTAGAACTATTATTAGGGTGGGAGCGATAGCCGTAATATGGTCGCTTTGGCTTTGTAGAAACGAAAAGTTTTTAACGATAAAATGTTTCTTTTTGCAGGTAATATACCGGTGCACAAGTTTGCTCCGTTCGTGGTCCATATTACAATGCGCTGAGTTTCGAGACCTTTTTATGAAGGTTTCTGCGCAACTGGAGATCACGGCGAGGGACATTTTTACACGACATGGGTGGCTGTGTGATCTCCGGATCGAACCACCACCATAGGCGGATTGCACGATCTGTTGATTTGTGTTTTGCTATGGGTGTTACCCCTTTTTCCGTGTTTTTCGATTCTCTTTCGGCTGTGTGCATCTTAGTTATGCAGAGGTCGGGTGTAATACTTAAATTTTTTGAATAATAAAACCCTTTATCAAAAAAAAAAAAGTAGCATTGGTTGTATCAAATGAGAACACACTAGGAGCTGACCCACCAATCACGGCCACAGTACTGGTTGCCGTGGCCACGCATGCACATGCGCAGGTTGGCGTCACGCTTGAAACCCTTGAAGCCGCAGTGCGTGTGGGCTGAGCTCGGCTCATGGAGCTTGTCACATATACGTGTGGAGATTGAGCGAGAACACGTGGGGGTACGGTGGGTGCGGGCGGGCTCCATGGAACGCGGCGGCTCAATCGTCCGTTCGCAGCTCGGCGCGCGGAAGGCCGCACTACGGGAAACGCACAATACGCCGACGGCCGGAAGCCGTCGGCGTACGCTCGTTTGCCGTCGGCGTACACATACGCCGACGGCGGCCGTCGGCGTATGGCCGTCGGCGTAGCCACTCTGCCGTCGGCGTATCCGTTGCCGTCGGCGTACGCCCTCATACGCCGACGGCAATGCCGTCGGCGTATGAATGCAATTTTTTAATTTTTTTGAATTTTTTTCTATTTCGAAATTTCTAACTCAGCTACATACTAAATCTCTAATTACACATTTAATCATAGGTCAAAGTACTTACGCTGGTCAAAGTTCCCGTTCGGTCACCCATCCTCAAATTGCTCCGGCCCAAGCACGCTTAACCTTTGAGTTCCTTCATTGTTAGCTTCCAAATGAGAAATGATAACTTACTGATACTTATATCATATCAATCATGTTAACTCCTGATTTAGGATGTTACATTTTTCATTGTTTAAATTTAGAAAATTTATTTGAATAAGTAACAATGATTGTAAAGTAGTATATATTTTTAATAAATGAAAAAATAAATTATTTTTACTTTTATTTCCTTTTTACATTTAATATGGAATAATTCATATCTTTAATTCCGTTAATCGAAATTAAAAAGAAAATTCTATGTCAATTAGAAAAATGAGAGGAATTCAAATATGACATCCATATCATCATTGTTGCCAAAAACAAATTCCAAATTATTTTTATAAATATCATTTTCTATTTTTTAAGTGTAAAAAATACTTTTTAATTAAGCAAGTAACAAACATATGTTACAAAATGTCATGTGCACGGTGAAAAAGATTTTATGGATGTCATATTTGGATTCCTCTCATTTTCTAATCGATTTAGACATTTAATTTGTTAAATTCCGATTTACGGATTTAAAGATATGAATTATTTCATATTAAATGGAAAATAGAAAAAAGTATACGCCGACGGCATTGCCGTCGGCGTATCAATGTAAAAACTGAAAAAGTATACGCCGACGGCTGCCGTCGGCGTATCAAATGTAGAAAATTGAAAAAATCTACGCCGACGGCCAAAATCTCTAGGCCGACGGCAATGCCGTCGGCGTAGCTAAAAAAAGAAAAAAAGATCTCGGTTGGCCTGGTCGGGGTCTACGCCGACGGCCCCGACATTTGGCCGTCAGCGTATGTCCTGGCCGTCGGCGTTTTGTGGATTTTCCGTAGTGCCGGAGGGGACAACGAAGGATGGATAAATGACCGGCTGGTTCTTCCTCCTTGCCCTTGGATCACTGCCTTCGGACATGAAAGGGACGTCATCTTGCGATGCCCCTTTGGATTTTCTTCCGGGAAGAAAACCTCATAACATTTGGCGCTCTTGAACCGCAAAAGTGTGGAAACGTACGTACAACGCGCGTTTGCAGCGCTAGTTGGCTTGCGGAGTGACCGATCGCCAGCCGAGTCCATCAGCTTAATTAATGATGACCTGGTTTGCACAAAAAGAGCAAATTTTACCGGGTAGATGTCAATAAAAAATACCTACAAATATGCCGATGAGATTATGGCGCGAGGATCGGTTAAATATTTCAACGATGTTTTCTGAAATTTTAGTGGGTACCAAATTACATTTTACCTCGTTCTAGATTCAAACAAATATTAAATTTGGTCAAAATTCCTCTGAAATTAACGAAGCTTGATGAAATTAATTCTTATTATTTTTTCAGATCGTGGGTAGTTGAACGAGTTATCTGATCGTGCAGAACAGGATAAGGAGAATGAACAAGGATGGGATGGATGTGGCACCGGCATGTCCAATATATACATACATATATATATATATATATATATATATATATATATATATATATATATATATATATATATATATATATATATATATATATGATGGGATGGATGTGCACCGGCATATCCAACATATAGGTCTGTTATTCTGTAACTAGTTCTAAAATAGCTATTTTGGAACCAGTTCTGAACTTTCCTCGCAATGTTGATGAACTTCATTTAATGCTAATGTGAACTTCCTGATTGAACAGACTGATTCTCCACCTTACGGGAAAATTTTCTATTGCGATTTTTGATCCGCTTATCGGAATGATGCATGTGATATACCGTTGGATAGTTATGGAAATTACGAAACTTTTTCAGTTTCACAGGTTTTCGAAATTAGTTACGGTTTTTAAAAAATTTCAAATATACTAACACTATTTTCGCGTCCGTACCGTATTTTGGTCGCCATTTTCAAAACCGTTTATCAGATTGATGCAAATGATACGCCGTTGGAAAACTATAAAAAGCCGCAACTTTGTTATCTCACGCACTTTTTCGAATTCCTTACGGTTTAAGAGCAGTTTTAAATATACATAATTCTGTTGTTTTAGAATTCTCGTTTTTTGTGAACTTCCCACTTCACAACACTGAACTTCTTCCGAACACATAAGTGAACTTCTTCACGGAGCACCAGAAGCACGTTCTCCGTCATGTTTTTGACTTGTTTGATTTTTTTGACCCGTTTGATTTTCGAACTCAGACCATTTCTGAACTTCTCTGGTCACGAAATTGAATTTTTAAGTTCATGTTAATATTTTTAAGTTTTTAACATCGGACTTAATTGTTTATATACATAGTGAACCTCAATGTTGGATCATGTGAACTTCAATTTTTCCCACAGTGAACTGTTAAATTAGACTTTTTATCGATCAGCTAATTATGTTATGTAAACTTAAGTGGCATAGCCGTCTGAACTTCAATCGCAAAAATGGTGAACTACGAAAAATAACAGCGAAAAAGGCCAAGCACCGTCGTGAACTCTCGAAAACATAGACATGAACTTTCTCACGTATCCAAAGTGAACTTCGTATTTCCATCACACTTGTAGATTCAGAAACCAACAGCACATCATGCCTCTATTGGACTGTCGTGAGGTCCCTTTGCTGAACTCCCATATTGCAGACCACCGAACTGTGACCATCGGCAGTGCTTAGCAGGGAGCATGAGGCAGGGGCGTCGCCCAGTGAGCTGCAGGCCGCCACACGGCGAGCAGGAGGTGCAGAGGTGCCACCCGTATTGCTGCAGGGGATTGCACGCAGCGGAGCTGGGGAGGCCATGCGCTCCGCGTCCTCCAGATCGACGAATAGGAGAGAGAGAGAGAGAGAGAGAGAGAGAGAGAGAGAGAGAGAGAGAGAGAGAGAGAGAGAGAGGTGGAGGGTGGAGGGGACGACGGCGACAGACGTGCGCGCGGCGGATGGGTGGCAATCGGGGGAGAGCGTGGGGCGAGGCGGGAAGCCTCCGAGGTTGGCCGTGCGCCGGCGAGGAAGGGGGCGAGGCGCGCCAGCGAGGGAGGCCGTCCAGGGGCAGGGCGTGCCGGCGAGGGGAGGCAGCCGGGGGCGGGGCGTGCTGCCGAGGGGGCGCGCGACGGCGGGACCCTATGGTGGTGGCGGCGGAGTGGGTGCTCCCGGCGTCACGCGGTGCAGGTGGTTGCTCCGGCCGACGATGGAGGTGGGTCGAGCCCCGGCGGCGGTCAATCGTGGGAGGAGGTGGAGGCCTCTGGGGTTAGGGATCCTCCGAGAGAGGATCGAGGCGTTGGTTGAGGGTCCTCCCGAGGGCGATGCGACGGAGGTTCGGGTTCCTCCTGGGGACGGCGCGAGGCGGGGGTCGAGGAGGCGGCGTGGTGTGGAGGTAAGGGCCCTCCCGGTGGCATGGTGTGGAGGCGGAGGAGCTCCCAGCGGAGGTAGGTAGAAGGTACGGGGCCCTCCCGGCGGCGCGCGATGGAGGTGGGCTACTAGCGGCGAGCAGCGGAGGTGGAACCTCCTGGCAGCGCGCGGTGGATGTGGGTGGCCGGCGGCGGGCAGTGGAGGTGAGGCACGCCGAGTTGGATCGAGAGTGCGGGAGGAAGACGACACCGGTTGGATCGGTGTGGGATGCGGAAGTAGGTGGGGTGTTTTTTTTTACTCTGGTGCGGGTCGGGTATCGGGTCGGGATAAGAAGGTCTTTATCTGGGAGGGTTCTAGAATAGCTATTCTAGAACCTCTTAAGGGGGGTTGCAGAATAGTTCTGGGTGGGATGTAATTCAGGCAGCGACGCGATGGCTCTCCGACTTCACGCAATGAAATACATCGCCGGGTCTGAGATGAAGCGTGATGGCGTCAAGCACGCATAGGTTACAAGTTTTTTTGATAAAGGGATTTTATTACTTAATAGAGTTAAACCGGTCTCTGCATATCTGAGATGCACACGGCCACCAATTCACAGCCAACAAATCCAGAGCATAAAGTAAAAAAAGGATTACATATCATAATGAGAAATTGTAGATCCGTCTAAGATGCCGGTAGGTCTATCCGGAGTCGCATAGGTTACAAGTGGACCGAGATTGTGATGATAATGGTCTGAAAAGCAATATGATTTTTTTATAAAACAGTTAGCTTATAAATGATCAATTTCTAAGAATTAAAAGTAATTACAGAGCATGTAGGCGTTTTAACGAGAAAGTGACTGAAAACCAAAGAGATGAGATAGTGTAGATACACAAGTGTATGCCTGAGTGTGAATTAGTAGAACCGGCGGCATTTGATCCTGGGGCAAGTCGGCACGTCATTGTTGGTCCAATAATATGTGTGGGTCCAGTCCTAGTTCTAGTAATTAATGTCATAGAACCTTTTTCTGGTCTAGAATCGATCAATACGCGAGGAATACGATCATGCCCTCTGCAAAGGAGCAGGCGTTGGGTCCCTAGGTTGACTTTATGACATGCAGTAGCAGTTTCGTTGGTTGTTGGCACTTGGCACAGCTCACCTTTCCCTCGCCCTCCACCGCGCTCGCGGCAGGCCTCCAGGCGCGCCCACGGCTTCCAGCTGAACGCCCCGACGTCGGTGGGCTGGAGGATGAGCCAGGCACCGGGGTTGGCGCGGGAGATGAGGCCGGAGCCCGAGGACGGCACGGACGGAGTGACCATGGACGCTGCCGCCACCGGGGAGCCGGACAGGACCAAGACAACAACGACAACGCCGACGACAGCTGCCGACTGCCGAGGTGCATGCCGACGACGACAGGCGAGCGAGGAGGAGCCAGGACGTCTGCACCATCTTCTTGCATCTGCCATGGCCGCGCGCGCCGCTGGCGCCGCGACATCCGCTCGTTCTGCGGCCGCCGTCGTCGGCGCGCATCCGTCGGCCGCGTGGGGGCGGGTCGGGACCACGCGTATCCTTCTCCTTCCCCGTGCCGCGCGTCTTGCTCACGCGGGGTGCCGTCGCGTCGCCCTTGTCCAACGGCAAGCTCCGGAGCTGCGACGTGTACATCGGTTTCCACGGCCAGGGGGGCCCATCACGAGGTTCTGCAGGTGGCTCAAGGCACAGCTCGAGCTGCAGGGGGATTGCCGCGTTCATGACCGACCGGGCTAGCGGCCGCGTCCCCAACCGTCCAGCCCGTCCAAAGTCGTCCATCGGCGCTGCCCCGCAGCCACCCCGCCCGCTTGGCCTTTGCCCGCGCCGAGGCCGCCGCCGTCCGGCCGGCGCGCGTCCGTCGACGCCGCGACGTCCGCGGCCTCCTCGCCATCCGCTCGGCATGCGCCCGCGCCGAGGCAGCCGCGTCCGAGGTCTTCTGCGCGCTTCCGTCGCCACGGCGGCTGTCAGAAGCAGAGGTAGAGGAAAGAGACGTTTAATTGCTGGTCCGTACTCCACGTGGGTAGAGAGAAAAGAGTATTTCGGTTCGTATCCTTAGTTATAATTGGAAAAATGTTTGCTGCTACCATGGGTCCCGCCTCCACGTGGTCCAATGAATGTTCGAATTGTGCCGGGTGCAAATGGCACCCGGTTCTCCACCGCATTTTCCGTGTATGCCTATCCTTTTCCCCGTCCAAAGCGAAGCGCAAACGAGCTTGCTCCTGCTCCTGTTGGTGCTTACTCACACTTTTGCTTGGTCTGAAGGCCAATAAAAAAAAGCTACGAGTTACAGTTAATTTGCTCTTTGGATCGACCAAGCGCTGCTATGTTTTACAGTAATTGTGCTGTACCACCTTTGCTATATAACACGTGTGTTTGATCGCTATTAATATTCTAACTATTCCACCTCATGCAGCGTACTCAAGTACAATCTCCTTCAACATATCATTTGTTTGTTTTATGTTTTGCATATAGCCTCAGATCCTCGAGCCTCCAACTCCGCCAAATATTAGAAAACAAGTAAACGTACGCAACAGAAAAATGTAGCCGTTACCAAAGGGCTTGTGGCCTAACATCCGGAAGCAGCGAGAGGAGTGAGGCCAATCCATAATTCGCAGGGCTCAGATTGCACGATCCTGCACGATTACTAGCGACAACTAATTGCACCGCAACTGCTTGGATGAGACCATCTAGGTTATCACCGGATGCACATACAACCGCAATTCCCCATAACTTCCATTCCAAATGACTGCCATAATCACTACAAACGCTCTCAAATGTCGTCGTCTCGTCCACCCTTTGCTCACCATCCTTGCCCACCTATTTGCATTTTTGTAAAGGAAAGGGAAGCACGTTATATAGACAAGTTGTGCCTGACCAGAGAGCCTCCTTAGATAAAGTAATTATGCATTTATTGTTCACCGTCCAGCCAACAAATATTCAAGTTGGTGTACAATTAACATTGGTTGTAATAAATGGACATACATTAATTCAGATTAGTATTTCGCTATCTGCGTGTTTATGATTGCTGGGATGTTGGCAAACTGAAACCCTAGTTCCAACCCACAGCCCAGCCTATGAGTTACTTTATGATCTACATGTCCGTTCGAGCTACTCCTTATAATCGTGCGTATGGATCATATATTCATGATTCTGATAGTAGACCGATTCAACTTACAGGAGTATATTTATTATCATGATACATTTGTCTCTTGCTGAATTTCCCGCTAAGAATTTTAGGAAACACAACAGTAATACAATAGTTTAGTCTTTGGGCATCAAGTGTAGATCCCGTTAGAGGAAATTGCAGCTTTTTACTATTTAACTATTTAGCCTTGAGTAGCACGTCGGTTACTCGTACGTGCTAGTTAAGGCTAACTAGTTAAATAGTAAAAAAAATCTATGATAGGATCAGAAAAAGGTGGTCAAGTTTCACCTTTATCAAATACTGTGAGGCAAAAGGATGACATGCAATAAAATTGTTAATGTAGTGATCTGATCTTTACAGCCGTTAGGAACCGGCACATCATCCTAGGAGACGCTACCGATAAATGACCTAGTAGGAGTATTCGCATCATGTCTAAATATGTGTGAACCTCTATGTCACGCACTAAAGGTGGGTCGATTCGAATTAGACTGAAAATTGAGATCATGATAGGCATTTAATGTAGAACCCCATCATGTACTGTCGGGATTTCCTGAAATCATGGTGCCACCTTTCGAAACGTCCAAGTTGCATGTTTAGATCTAGCAATCGAGCAAGCGACGTTTTCCCCCCGGACATTTGAATACCTTAGATGTGTTCATAAGATCCACGAGGGAAGTTAGCACAAGTATATTGTCCCCCGCATTCTAGTCTACTTCACACATGGTAGTTACCATTTGGCTTAGCTGAATCTTTGGCTTTTATTTACAAAAGTAGCCAATTTACTTGGTCTTCGTACGAATAGAAGCCCTTGGTATACTAACTAAATCACAGAGGACAAAACGAGAGGAATCTATGAAACTGTGGCCGAATTACTCACATTTTTTCAATTTTTACAAGCGAATTACACAAACAAGTAATTAGTAGAAACATTACACAAATCTCAACACATTCACAAGTAGCAGTTGTGAAATTCTTAGTGGACGAAGATCCGTTATGAATGATAAGAGAGAGGCGGATCCATAAATCACAAGGGCCAGTTTGCACGATACAACAACAGTTTCTAGCCAAAGTTAGAGAAAGCAAACTGAGGAAGTGGATTAACATCATATTCGTGTATAGTTGTAGTTCCCAGTAACTTCCATTCTAAAGGGTTAGCACCACACACCTCTCCGATACTCCGAAAAGAAATAGACGCTCTCCGATATGGTCATCTCCTCTGTCGTTTCCTACCATCCATGCTCACCCCTTGAATTTCTATAAAGTACTCCAAGGCAATCCCATATATAGACGAGTTGTGTCTAGAAGCGGAGCCTCTTAACGGCATTGTGGTAGCCAACTAGCCACCAAAGAGATATTCAAGCTTAGTGTACATATATATAGCACTGGCTGTATGCCTGTATCAAATGAGAACACGTTAGGGTCATTTTGCTATCCGCATGTCTATGGCTGTTGAGATGTTGGCAACGTGGAACCTTGTTCCAACCCATACTCCACGACCAGTGAGCTAGTTTATGCACTATACGTACGTTCGAGCTACTGGTCTACTTAAATAAAATAGTATCATATTAATTGTATGTATTCGTAATTCCGTCTCGACATCTTAGATGTACGGATCGATTATTATGTACAGTTGCATCATCGTATCACTTCAGCACTCAGTTCCCCCGTGTTGCGATTAAAACGCGTGACACGAACACGTCCTCGTGTATCCGTGGTGCCGGGGGAGATACTCCGCAACTCGCCCTGCGGGAGACCGGCCTGCAGCGCGATACGCAAGATAGCAAGCCAGTGCTTTTCGAACCAGACGCCCCAGCACCTCGGGAGGGACCCCCGTCGAGGAGGCCGGCGGCGATTGGCTGAGTTGAGCCGGATTGGACCGTTCTCAACTCGGTTGTCGATATTCGATGAACTCACGCGAAGTCGCCGAATAACGGAAGCATGAACAAGGGTTTTGAGGGTGAGAAAGTAGGATTTGGTATTGATTGTCGATTGTTTGCTTAATTTCAATCCGCCGTCACCTCCCACATATATAGTGAGGCGGATGGACTTCCCGTACAAGCATTATACTTTTACAAGGATTACAACTCGTGGTACAAGTCGGTTTCCATTTCTAAATTAAGTGAAAAACCTTGTCCGGCTTCGTATTGGACCCAGACTCCAAGCATCCTTTTCCGGCTTCTTTTGGAAAGTCGCCTTCTGTCCCTCCGTGTCGACCTTGGACTTGTTTTATCATCATCCGACTTCTTTTTTGGGCTCTGCAAGCATTAAGCAACCTCGCATCCGGCTTCTCCGGTGCGGCTTCTGGAATCTTCAGAAAACTCAAGTCTGGCCTGCGCCGGGTTCTGTCAAACCGGGTTCTGGCTATGCCGGGTCAACTCCTGCCGGGTCATGACCCCAGGTTCTTTCCGAGTCACCTTTCCTTCCTAGTAAGCGCTTGAACCTGTGATCCGGGTTGTGACTAAGCCGAGTCCTGGATATGTCGGGTTGGCTCCTGTCGGGTCGCCAACGAGTCGCCATTCTCTCCTGAGTGCCCCTGAACCCGGTACCTGCGAAAAACGGGTGCTAACACATGCCCCCCTGTTTTCTAGTAAAGCTTGCGTACTAGAAAATATTCGATGTAGAAGATTTGTCTAAGGGCGATGCTTAAGCTCATCCGCCATGTGTGCGGCTTACGCAGTTTGCCACACGCTCGGGTGGAATTTCTTCAAGTACTTTCCCATTGATAGCTCGAGGCAGTATGTCGCCCTCCAATGTTTCCACTAGATATGAGCTGCCGGGTACAATCCTTACGAGTCGCAGTGGTCCTTCCCAACTCGGTGACCATTTGCCGAATTTTCGGCTTCTTGATCCGATCGGCAATATAACTTTCCAGACTAAGTCGCCGATTTGAAAATCCTTAAGCCGGACTCTCTTGTTATAAGTTTTTGCTATCCGCAACTTCTCCTTCTCAATGTCCTTCAAAGCCTTCATACGTTTGTCGGCTACCTCATCTATGTTATCCATCATCAAATTGTGATAATCCTCAGCCAACAAATTGTTTTGCTTAGCGAACCTCAAGGCAGCCAGATTTACTTCTACTGGTAGAACGGCTTCTTGTCCATATACCAACTCGAAAGGAGTCACCTTGGTTGCACCATGCCTTGAGATTCTATGTGCCCACAATGCCTCGGACAGTACCTCATGCCACCTCCTCGGGTAGTCCTGTACTTTCTTCTTAATCAACTTGATCAGAATTTTATTGCTTGACTCGGCTTGTCCATTGGCTTGAGCATAATACGGGGATGAACTGAGCATCTTGATCCCGAGTGATTCGGCAAACTGTTTTACCTCCTTAGCCATGAAGGAAGTACCTTGATCTGTAGTAAGAGTCTGCGGAATACCGAATCGGTGAACAATATGCTCTGTAATGAATTGAATTACCTCCTTGTGGGTCATATTCCTGAGGGGAACTGCTTCATACCACTTGGTGAAATAATCAGTAACAACTAATACATACCGATGCCCTCTGGATGAAGCCGGGTTGATCATACCGACAAAATCTAACGCCCATCCTCGAAAAGGCCACGACTTTATTATAGGATTAAGAAATGAAGTCGGTGCTACTTGAACATCTCCAAACTTCTGGCATGCCTCACACCCTTTATAGTACCTGAAGCAGTCATTAATCATGGTCGGCCAATAGAATCCGGCTCGTCTGAGCAGCCACTTCATTTTGTGAGCCGACTGATGTGTCCCACATAGGCCGTCATGTATTTCTCCCATTGCGACTCGAGATTGATCTTCATCCAAGCATTTGAGAATAAGACCATCAGCTGTTCGGCGATATAACTCGTCATCTATCAAAGCATACTTAAAAGCAAGTCGCCGAACAGTTCTATCCGTTTTCTGACTTGGGTTCCTCAAATAATCAACAATAGCTGTTTTCCAGTCAGCTGGCCGGTTTCCACCAGGTCCTTCTGGAGCCGGTTTAGACAATCCGACTTCTTTTCCGGCTTCCACATCATTGACAACAGCTAGCATCGGCTTCTCTGCTGTGAAAAATGTTCCTCTACTGATATGATAACCTGATGCTTGCTGTGCCAACTCATTGGCAAGCCAGTTGTCCTGCCTGGATATATGAGATATAGTAAAGTAATCCAGGGTTGATATGATGTCCAGGCATCTGTCAAGATATATGTTGAGTGATCCACTGTTACACTGAAAGATCTTGGCCACTTGCTGGACGATAAGCAGCGAATCACCATATGCCTCAACATGAGTTACCCCTACGTCTTTCAAAATTTCCAACCCGAATAGAAGAGCTTCATATTCGGCTTCATTGTTAGTGCAAAAATAATCAAGACGACAAGAGGCCTCAAAGATAGTACCGTGGGGCGAAATATACACAATGCCGACTCCTTGCCCACTACTGCAAACTGAGCCGTCAAAATAAAGTTTCCACGGTATAGCCGACACAACATTCAAGTCGGCTTCTTGCTCCAGGTCAATCCGATGTTCGACGATGAAGTCGGCTACAATCTGGCCTTTCATAGATTTGAGAGGTTCATAGGCCAAATCATATTCAATCAACCCATACGACCATTTGCCGATTCGTCCACTAAGAATCGGCCTATGTATCATGTGCTTGATGACATCGGTTTGACTAAGAACTTTGCACTCGCCAGATAAAAGATAATGGCACAATTTAGTGCAAGCAAAATAAAGAGATAGGCACAACTTTTCCACAAAGCTGTACCTGGATTCGGCATCTAGCAGTCGCCGACTCAGGTATGTGACGACGTACTCCTGTCCTTTGGCTTCTTGAGTTAAGGCTGCTCCAATCACCTTTTCCTCGGCGGCAATGTAAAGCCGAAACGACAGACCACGAGCCGGCTTCCTCAGAACTGGACGTTTAGACAAACATATTTTTATTCTATCGAATGCCTCTTGCTGTCTTGTCCCCCCAGGTGAACTCGTCATCATTCTTGAGCCGAAGGATCTGTGTGAATGCATCAACTTTTCCAGACAAGTTAGTAATAAATCTCCTCAAATAATTTAGCTTGCCTAGGAATTTCTGCATATCCTTTTTACAAGTCGGTGCCTGTACTTTCTGAATAGCTTCAATCTTTACCGGGTCGATTTCTATGCCGGCTTCATATATGATAAAACCGAGGAACTTTCCAGCCGATACGCCAAAGGCACACTTTAAAGGATTCATCTTGAGCCCGTACTTCCTCATTCTCTCAAACGCGAGTCATAAGTCGGCCAAATGATTTAACTCGCCGTCTGACTTGACAACTACGTCATCAATGTACACCTCCAGTACGACTCCAAGAAGATCATGGAATATTAAGTTCATCGCTCTTTGATATGTGGCACCAGCATTCTTCAACCCAAAGGTCATTAATTTCCACTCGAATAAACCAACGAACCCGGGGCAGCGAAACGTTGTCTTAGCCGAGTCCTCTTCGACCATGAATATTTGATTATACCCCGCGTTTCCGTCTAGAAAGCTGATGACTTTGTGTCCTGAGGCATTATTGACAAGCATATCGGCTATTGGCATAGGATATTCATCTTTGGGCGTAGCTCGATTTAGATCTCTGAAGTCTATGCATGCCCTGATCTTACCGGATCCTTTCTTCTCAACTGGCACAATGTTGGAGATCCAGTCGGCATATTTGCAAGGCCGGATAAAATTGGCTTTTGGAAGCCGGCCAACCTTCTCTTTGATCCGGTCATATATTGCCGGGTTGAATTTACGAGCCGGCTGCTTATGTGGTCTGAAGCCGGCTTTTATCGGTAACCGATGCTCAACGAGCTCTCGGATTAATCCAGGCATCTCGTAGTACTCCAAGCAAAGCATTCCACGTATTCCCTTACTAGCGCGATTAACTCGGATTTATAATCGGCTTCTAGATTTCTGCTTACAAACGTCGGCCTGGGAATAGTGCCATCCCCAATGTCTACCTCCTCGAGCAGGTCGGACGACGTAAAACCTTGTCCCAACTTATCCATGTCGTCTGGTTCTTCAATTGGCTCGCACATATCGTTCCTTTCTGCCCGATACTTGTCCAGACGCTTTTGCAGCCACTCATTGTTGGGGTCCATTTACTTGAGTCGCAGCCGATTACCACCAATCGGCTTTAGAGATACTGGCACGAATCCGTCCCTGGTTGCACTTAGGAAATCGAACCCGGATAAATCATGCCCCGAAAGACATGTAGCATTTGAGTGTTGCCAATCAACAATGGACTCGGCTAAAGCAATACATGCCGAGTTGTCAGCATGGACGACCTCAATCTCATCATCAATCCATTGTACAAGTTGCTGGTGCATGGTGGACGACACACACTGATTTGCATGGAGCCAATCTCGTCCGAGCAGCACATTGTAATTCCCTTGCACCTCAGCAACAAAGAATGGAGTAGCCAAGGTTTTTCTTCCCACTGTAAGTTCCAAGCTGATGACTCCTTTGGCTTCTACTCCTTCTCCTCCTTCAAACCCGTTCAGTACCATGTTCATCTTTATCAGATCATCATCTTCTAGCTGTAACTTCTTGAAGACAGAATACGGCATCAAGTTTACCACAGCACCTCCATCAACCATCATCCTGGTAACCGGCTTCCCATTGATATGTCCTCTGACGTACAAAGGTTTTAGGTGCTTAACCGGTCTCTCAGGTTTCTCGAAGATGGCACTCTTGGGTCCAAAGTTGAGATGTGCCACTTCACCTTCTTCTTCTAGAGCACGGAATTCAGCAGGCAAATAATATACCATATTAATATCCATACATACCCGAGTCGGTGTTCCTTCATAATCCAGCACATCTTCCTCCAGCAAATTTTCCGACTCGTCCGTCATTGATTCCAGCAACTCTATCTCGCTTTCTGATGGCTCCTCGCTGGGCAAGTTCTCTGCCGAGTTCCTATCTGCCGACTCGTTTATTGTCGACTCCAGTATTTCGTATTCGTCTTCTGTCGGCTCCTCGCTTGTCGATTTCTCTGCCGACTCCCCAATTGCCGACTCGTTATCTGATGACCCACAAGTGTAGGGGATCGCAACAGTCTTCGCGGGTAGCTTGACCCTAATTTATTGATTCGACACAAGGGGAGCCAAAGAATATTTATAAGCCTTAGCAGTTGAGTTGTCAATTCAACCACACCTGAAAAGGATTTCTCTCGAAGCAATTTATCAGTAGTAACAGTGATTTGATGGCAGCAGTAGAATAGTAACATCAGTAGTAAAATAAAGACAGCAATAATAACGGTAAAAGTAATGATTGTAAACAGCGGGATTAAAACACCGTAGGCATAGGGACAGATAGACGGGCGTTGCATGAATAAGTTAGCTCATGAAATGAACATAACTGAGCACGAAGCAAATAAACATATAAATAGCATCCATGTATCAAACAATCATATGCATGTATTCCTAAATTAGCCATACGTGCTTGCAATAAGAACTTGCACGTCATCTTTTGTCCTGCCATCCGGTTTCAGCTGGGCCAATTAAGGAACAAATGGCAATTAAGGTGTTCCTTTTAATAGAACACCGGATCAAAGCATTAACACACAATGAATACATGTAACCCTCGAGTTGCCAACCATTCCCATCGATGTCCCCGTTTCTGTCACTCGGGGTCTCCGGTCCGGTTGACAACAAGTGCATACAACTAGTAGATAGGATCCAAACAACAATTATACTCATGCAAACATAAGTGTTCAGATCTGAAAACATGGCACCCGGGCCCAAAGTGACAAGCATTAAGCATAACTAGTTGCACCAATGATGATTAACACAAATAGAGGATACTAGGCATCGTGCCCTAACAATTTGGCATCGAATTACATGAGCAATCTTATTCAATCCCTTCCATCCCCTTGCCTACAGCAGGGAACTACTCACACATGGAGGGGGACGACATGGATGGTTGATGGAGAGGCGTTGGCGGTGACGATGGCGGCGATCTCCACTCCGGCAGGGTGCCGGAACAGCGATCCTGGACCCCAAATTAGGGTTTGTAATGGCGGCGGAGCTCCGTAAGGTTTCTGGAAGAAGTGTTCGGGGCTCGTCGTTTTAGGTCGAGAGGGTGCTTATAAGCGAAGGGGGGTCGAGAGACGAGGTCCCAGGGGCAGGGGCGGCCTCCTGCCATGGCCTGGCCCCTACCCTCGGGTGGGACCCGCCCCTGCTCCTGGGGTGGCCCCCCTCGTGGTCTTCTGGCTCTGTGGCTCTTTTCCCTCAAAAATACTTTTTATAATTTTTCTGGAATTTTCCGCGAACTTCTGAACCCTGCACAAAAGAAAGACACCAGATGCAATTCTGCTGAAAACAGCGTCAGTTCGGGTTAGTTCCAAACAAATTCATTAATAATCAGAGGAAAAACAATAGCAAAGTGTTTGGAAAAGTAGATACGCTTGCAACGTATCAGCTCCCCCAAGCTTAGCTTATTGCTTGTCCTCAAGCAATTCAGTTGACAAACTGGATGCGATAAAGGAAACTTTGACAAACATATTTTCTTCATTTAGAGCGTAGAAGTTTAAACCGTGATCAGTATTTTAATAAGCACAAGAGAGAAGTTACGAAAACAATATAACTACAGTAATCATGGAGACTTATGCAAAACTCACAATATGCTAACGAGTAATAATTTAAACATGCAAACAAATAGCACCGATGCAATGCATATAACTAGGCATGGTAAAGTGATCTCTTGCTTGCCCCTTTTGTAGGGCAAAACATAAATGCCGGGCACCTCTTGAGACATTAAACGGTGACTAGATGTAAAGTTATCAGAATTGAGAAATATCTCAAACATGCTCCAATCATTAAAATTTTGGGACAAAGCACGTTATACTCAGAATGACAGCAATGCTCTATAAGATGGTTCTCAAAGAAGGATGAAGACTCAACATAAATATATAAAAGAAGGGCCCTTCGCAGAGGGAAGCAGGGATTAATCATGTGCTAGAGATTTTTATTTTTATAAGCAGAAGTAAAACAGATTTGAGAGATGCATGCTTTCGTTAACGATTAAACAACAGAGAGGCTATCTAATCCCTTGACAAGCAAGGTTTTTAGAGTTGTCAGAGCAGCTGGTTCTTAGAAGAGCGAGTACGCTCCTCTTTCTCCTTGGTTTCACCACTGTCCAATGTTTGGGCTGATTTCTCAGATTTGCGTTGCGCGGAGGAGAATTGGTGAGTTATATTTATATTTTTTCTTAAGCTGCTCTCGGGTTGATTCAAGTGACGACGTAATCCATCATCACTGGGTGAAAGGGAGGAAATGACCTTGCTTGTCACAAGTTATATCTAACCCTCTACTACTTCCTCATGAGCTAAAAACAGAGACATAAAAAAAGAAGCATTTTTTTTGAATGATTTAAATGTAGCACATGACAAATTTACTTGGAATGGCGGTAAAATACCATATGTAGGAAGATATAGTGGACTCAAATGGAATACTTTGGCTTAAGGAAAATGGATGCACGGATGGACAATTACACTCAGTACAAATGGAGGCTAGCAAAAGATTCGGGAGCGACCGATCAAGAGCACTACTGTCATAATCATGCTTTGCGACAAAATCAATCAATGAATAAAGCATAAGAGCGATACTACAATTCTAAGCACAATAAACCATCAAGGCTTAACAGACTTTATTTTGAGTCTTTTACATGTGTGAACATGTGCCAAGTCAATCCAAATAAATCTTTTGGAGGAGGATCTCACTTCACCATACCATATTATAAACAATGCAAAACATGCTCATGTCTACATGACAAATTAATCACTCTTAACAAGTTGAGGCTAAGCATAGGAATCCATAAAAACTAAGTAATATCACCTACGCAACATTCTACCATAGCAAACTAAAACATGAGCATGAGGATAAGCATCTGTACAAAAATGAAAACAAATAGAGTTCATACCGAATTTCCTCATCAAATCCACATCGCCAAATATCATCATTATTGCATAGACGCTTGCACAACCGAAATATATGGAAATAATAAAAATGTGCAATTGTCATCACAAACACGGGTTGAACTCTGAAACAACTACAAAACGAAGAAGACGAGAAAATATTTTTGTGTTTTTCGAATAGCGAAAGGAATAGCGCAGAAATAGAAGAGAAATCTTTTTGCTGTTTTCAATTTGGGAAGAAGCGACTAAAAACAAAGTAGAAAACAAACAAAAAGAAACAAAAGAAAATATTTTTGGTCTTTTTGATTATGATAAAGAAGAGGCAAACAAAGAGGAAATCTTTTTGGGTTTTTTGATTAATAGACAAAAAGAACAACTAAGGCAACTGAGCAAATTGAAAAGAGCGAAAAGAAAGCGGAAAGAAAACTAATAAATATACAAAGAAATAACGAAGACACCGACATATGATAGTTGAGTGAACGAAATAAAAAGATGTCGGTGAGAAATACGTACTCCCCCAAGCTTAGGCTTTTGGCCTAAGTGGGATCCTCCTACCACGGCGGCGGCACGCACCAGTTGGCGCCCGTCTGTGGCTGCCACTGCGAGTCCTGTGGCTCCTCCTCTGGCTCCTCCTCAGGAGCTAGTGATGCGAGGTACTCATCCAGCACCTCCTCAGGAAACGAGTATCCGTCCCTAGCAGCAGAGTTAAACAAAACAGGAGCAGGCAATCTCACAATGCGAGGGTTATCCAAATCAAAACCAAATAACAATCTATACTGCAAGTTCTCCAAAGTGGAATCATAAGTGACATAGTGGTGAGCTTTCATTGCAGCAAGATTAAGCCTTATAAAATCCAACTCTAGATCATCCTCTCTAGGAGGAAGCATGGCAGTAGCAAGCATGATCGAAGCAATAATGCCTCCATAAATAGGCCCTCTAACCTTGTTAGTGCTAAGATGACGAGCAATAAGAGCGCCAATGTTATAAGTTTCATCACAATTAATAGCAGTGGCAAGAATAGCAAGATCAAGACTAAACATGTTGCTCGTGTTATCTCGGGGAAGGATACAACGAGCAATGACATAGCCCAAATACCTCACAGCTGGAAACTGAATGCTCCCAAATTTTGCACGCGTAGAGTCTCTGCAATCATCATGACAGATTCCGGCATAGAGCTCCTTGAGGTACTGGGCTGCGTGTTCATCTTGCTTGTGAGCCCCGATTTCCTCACTCCTAAAGCGCTGCAAAACTCAGACAAGGGCATTCTACATGGTCGCTCATATAGCATGAACTCCACACTAGGGTGATATGGATCATCATTGAAATTAAAGCTTTGCACAAAGATGTTAGTGAGCTTAAGATATTGGGGCCTCTCCACTAATACAATATTTGTCAACGATGCATTAGTGACAAGACTAGTAAATTCATTATGTATACCTACAGCTTGTAGAAATTCATAACATGGGTATACCGATGAACGCACATCCGTCTCTCGAGCAAGCACAATAACACCAAGTGGCTCCAAATCTTCATTATATGAGGGCCTCATTGGTGCATTAGAACTTGACCCTCTCATTTCTCGGCGAGAAGAGGGCTCCTTCTTCTTAAAGATCCCACCTAAATTGAACTTAGGCATGTTCTTCCCTTTCTGAATTTTTTCAACAAACCTCATAAAACTTGAAAATAAAATATAGGAAGTGCATTAAACCATTCGTACAACTCAATATCACCTAGTACATGCATCAAGTCCATCTACCAAGCTACAAATCAAGCATGCAAGTTCATATTCAAAGTCATAAACAACAGCAAAATACTCAACTTATACAAAACCATTCAAAATTCTAATTGGAGGGGTGAAGGAGTCACATACCAGAGAGGATTTGCTCCAAATTTTAGCAAAAATAATGGGCTGAACAAAGAGATCGAAAATTCCAGCACCAGAGAGTAAGAGCTCGGGTTTGAACAATGGGGGATAATTTTTCTAGTGAAAGAGAGAGAGTGGGAGGAGACTCACCTGGTGGGGCCCTCCAGGGGGCAGGGGCGGCCCTTGGCCACGACCTGGGTGCCACCCACAAGTGGGACCCGCGTGTGCCCCTGGGGTTGTCCCCCAGGTCAGCCCCCAGCACTACTGTGTCTCTTTAAAAATAATAAAATTCATGTAATTTTTCTGGAATTTTTTGACAACTTTTCCTGAAGAACTTATGAAAGATTAAAGTTAGGCTAATAAAATAGGAATTTCACATTTGAAAGGGACAAACTAATCAAGAAATAAAAATTACAGAAAAACTAAAGATGAGCAATAGAAGGAAATTTAATGAATCTTGATATCTTTATGTTGCTAAAGTTGGTTTGTTAGCAAGGTTGATCAAGTCTTGCTACCACACCAAATTTATTTGACATAAATTACTCAATATTCAACAGACAATCAAGTTACCTCATATTGGATAGGAATTGTCCCAATCATGAGGGTTTCATATTTTCTTGAATGTGTATGAATAGGACAATCAATAGTTCCAATCTTGATGGATTCAATATTCTCAATGGAGTTCAAACCAATTGTGGTATTGATCTTCTTTGGAAAGTACACCATGTGTTCTTTATCATCAGCGTTAAAAGTAACTTTTCCTTTATTGCAATCAATAACAGCCCCTGTAGTATTAAGAAAAGGTCTCCCAAGAATAATAGACATATTATCATATTCAGGCATTTCCAATACCACGAAGTCAGTTAGGATTAAACAGTTAGCAACTTTAACAGGAACATCCTCACAGATACCAATGGGCACAGCAGTGGACTTATCAGCCATTTGAAGGGAAATATCAGTAGGAATAAGCTTATCCAATAAAAGTCCCTTATAAAGTGAAAATGGCATAACACTAACTCCTGCACCAAGATCACATAAAGCAGTTCTAACATAATTATTTTTAATGGAGCAAGGAATAGTAGGTATACCTGGATCACCAAGCTTTTTAGGAATCTTGCCATGGAAAGAGTAATTAGCAAGCATAGTGGAAATTTCTTCATTAGGGATTTTTCTTTTATTAGTGACAATGTCTTTCATATATTTTGAATAGGGAGGCAGCTTAATAGCATCTGTCAAAGGAATTTGCAAAAAGAGGGGCTTCATCCATTCACATAATTTATTATAGTGTTGTTACGATTAAAACGCGTCACACGAACACGTCCTCGTGTACCCGCGGTGCCGGGGGAGATACTCCGCAACTCGCCCCGCGGGAGACCGACTCAAGGCGCGATACGCAAGACAATGAGCCGGTGCTTTTCAAACCAGACGTCCCAGCACCTCGGGAGGGACCCCGTCGGAGGATGCCGGCGAGAATTGGCTGAGTTAAGCCGGATTGGACCGCTCTCAACTCGGTGGTCGATATTCGAAGAACTTACGCGAAGTTGCCGAATAACGGAAGCATGAACAAGGGTTTGAGGGTAAAAAGTAGGGTTTATATTGATTGTCGATTGTTTGCTTAGCTTCAATCGGCCGTCACCCCCTACATATATAGTGAGGCGGCTGGACTTTCCGTACAAGCAATTGTACTTCTACACGGATTACAATTCATGGAATAAGTCGGTTTCTATCTCTAAACTAGGTAGGACTCCCGGCCGGATTCGTGCTGGATAAGGTCTTTACACGTCATCTTCCGACCTCCTTTGGAAAGTTATCTTCCGGATTGATCCCGAACTCTTGCTGGCTCCACCGACTTCTGTTTTGGGCTCTGCAAGCATTAAATCACCTCGCGTCCGGCATCCCTGGTGTAACTTCTGGAATCTTCAGGAGACTTCGAGTAACTCGCACTGGGTCCCGGATAAACCGGGTTATTTTTGCCGAGTTAACCCCTATTGGGTCGTCGCCTCAGGTCTTCTCCGAGTTATCCATTCCCTTCCGAGTGAGCTTGATCCTGCGACCCGGATCTTGGCCTGGGTTAACTCCTGTCGGGTAGGCTTCTGCTGGGTCTCGCCGAGTCGCCCTTTCCTCCGAGTAAGCTTGATCCGGGACCTGCCAAAAATGGGTGATAACATATGCCCCCCTGTTTTCTTCTAAAGCTTGCATACTAGAATTCACCGTAGAAGATTTTTCTAAGGGTGATGCTTGAGATCATCGGCCATATGTGTAGCTTACGCAGTTTGCCACACGCTCGGGTGGAATTTATTTAAGTACTTTCCATTGATAGCCCGGGGCAATATGTTGCCCTCCAATGTCTCCACCAGATATGAGTTACCGAGTACAATCCTTACGACTCGGAACGGCCCTTCCCAGCTCGGTGACCATTTGCCGAATCTTCGGCTTTTTGAACCGATTGGCAATATGACTTTCTAGACCAAGTCACCGATTTGAAAAGCCTTGATCCGGACTCTTTTGTTGTAAGCTCTTGCTACCCGCAACTTCTCCTTCTCAATGTCCTTCAGAGCCTTGATACGTTTGTCGGCTACTTCGTCTATGTTGTCCATCATCAAATTGTGATAATCCCCAGCCGACAAATTATTTTGCTTAGCGAACCTCAAGCAGCCAGATTTACTTCTATCAGTAAAACGGCTTCTTGTCCATAAACTAACTCGAAAGGAGTTACCTTGGTTGCACCATGCCTTGAGATCCGGTGAGCCCACAGTGCTTCGGACAGTACCTCGTGCCACCTCCTCGGGTAGTCCTGTACTTTCTTCTTAATCAACTTGATCAGAATTTTGTTGCTTGACTCGGCTTGTCCATTGGCTTGAGCGTAATATGGAGATGAACTAAGCATCTTGATCACGAGTGATTCGGCAAACTGTTTCACCTCCTTGGCCATGAAGGAAGTACCTTGATCTGTAGTGAGAGTCTGCAGAATACCGAATCTATGAACAATATGCTCCGTGATAAATTGAATTACCTCTCTGTGGGTCATATTCCGGAGGGGCACTGCTTCGGACCACTTGGTGAAATAATCAGTAGCAACCAGCATGAACCGATGCCCTTTGGATGAAGCCGGGTTAATCGTGCCAATGAAATCCAATGCCCATCCTCGAAAAGGCCACGGCTTTATTACCGGGTTAAGAAGTGAAGCCGGTACTAACTGAATATCTTCGAATCTCTGGCACGCTTCGCATCCCTTGTAGTACCAGAAGCAGTCATTGATCATCGTCGGCCAATAGAATCCGGCTCGTCTGAGCATTCACTTCATCTTGTGAGCCGACTGATGTGTCCCGCATAAACCATCATGAACCTCTCCCATGGCAACCCGAGATTGATCTTCATCCAAGCATTTAAGAAGGAGACCATCAGCTGTTCGGCGATATAACTCGTCATCTATCAAAGTATATTTGAAAGCAAGCCGCCGAATAGCCCTTTCTGTTCCTTGACTCAGATTCTTCAGATATTCAACAATGGGTGTTCTCCAATCAGCTGACCGGGTTCCACTAGATTCTTCCGGAGCCGAATAAGATAACTCAGCTTTCCTTCCGTCGTCCGGGTTTAGGTGACTCGGTTTTTCCTTCAGTTTCCGAGTTAGACAACCCGGTTTTTACTCTAGCTTCCGAGTCATTGGCGACAACTAGCATCGGCCTCTCTGCTGTGAAGAACATTCCTCTACTAACATGATAGTCGGATGCGTGCTGTGCTAATTCGTTGGTGAGCTAGTTGTCCTGCCTGGAAACATGAGATATAGAGAAGTGATCCAAAGTTGATATGACATCTAGGCACCTGTCGAGATATGCGTTGAGTGATCCACTATTGCATTGGAAGATCTTGGCCACTTGCTGGACAATAAGCAGCGAATCACCATATGCCTCGACATGAGTTATCCCTGCATCCTTCAAAATTTGCAATCCGAATAGAAGAGCTTCGTATTCGGCTTCATTGTTAGTGCAAAAATAATCAAGATGACAAGAGGCTTCAAAGATAGTACCGTGGGGTGAAATATACACAATGCCGACCCCTTGTCCACTACTGCAAACTGAGCTGTCAAAATAAAGTTTCCACGGTAGAGCCGATATAACGAATAAGTTGGCTTCTTGTTCTAAATCAATCCGATGTTCAACAATGAAATCGGCTAAAACTTGGCCTTTTACAGATTTGAGAGGTTCATAAGACAAATCATATTCGATCAATCCATATGCCCACTTGCCGATTCGTCCACTGAGAATTGGCCTATGTATCATGTGTTTGATAACATCGGTTTGACTAAAAACTTTGCACTCACTAGATATAAGATAATGGTGCAATTTGGTGCAAGCAAAATAAAGAGACAAGCACAACCTTTCCACCAAGCTGCACCTTGACTCGGCATCCAGCAGCCACCGGCTTAAGTATGTGATGACGTACTCCTGTCCTTCGGCCTCTTGAGTCAAAGCTGCCCCGATCACTTTTTCCTCGGCGGCAATGTAAAGCCGGAACGGCAGACCACGACTCGGTTTCCTCAGAACCGGTGGTTTAGACAAGCAAGCCTTTATTCGGTCAAATGCCTCCTGCTGCTTTGCCCCCCAGGTGAACTCGTCATCATTCTTGAGCTGAAGGATCTGTGTGAACGCATCAACTTTTCCATACAAGTTAGTAATAAATCTTCTCAAATAATTTACCTTGCCTAGGAATTTCTGCATATCCTTTTTACAACTCGGCGCCTGTACTTTCCGGATGGCTTCAACCTTTGCCGGATCAATCTCTATGCCGGATTCATGTATGATAAAACCGAGGAACCTCCCAGCCGACACACCAAACGCACACTTCAACGGATTCATCTTGAGCCCATACCTCCTCGTCCTTTCAAACGCGAGTCGTAAATCGGCCAAATGATTTAACTCGCCGTCCAATTTAACAACCACGTCGTCAATGTACACTTCCAGTACGACTCCAAGAAGATCGTGAAATATCAAGTTCATCGCTCTCTGATATGTAGCTCCGGCATTCTTCAACCCGAAAGTCATTACCGTCCACTCGAATAAACCGACGAACCCGGGGCAGCGGAACGCTGTTTTGGCCGAGTCTTCTTCAGCCATGAATATTTGGTTATACCCCGCGTTCCCGTCCAGAAAGCTGATGACTCGGTGCCCTGATGCGTCATTAATGAGCATGTCGGCTATTGGAATAGGATATTCATCTTTGGGCGAAGCTCGATTTAGATCTCGGAAATCTATGCAAGCCCTGATCTTTCCGGATCCCTTCTTCTCGACCGGCACAATGTTAGAAATCCACTCGGCGTACTTGCAAGGCCGGATAAAGTTACCCTTTAGAAGCCGGCCAATCTCCTCCTTGATCCGGTCATATATTGCCGGGTTGAATTTGCGAGCCAGTTGTTTATATGGTCTAAAACCGGCTTTTATCGGTAACCGATGCTCGACGAGCTCTCCGCTTAACCCGGGCATCTCGTGGTACTCCCAAGCAAAGCAGTCCACGTACTCGTTGACTAGCGCGATTAACTCGAATTTATAATCGGCTTCTAGATTCTGACTTACAAATGTCGGCCTAGGAACAGTGCCATCCCCAATATCCACCTCTTCAAGTGGGTCAGTCGACGTAAAACCTTGTCCCAACTTGTCCATATCGTCTGGTTCTTCAATTGCTTCACACATACCCTCTATGTCCGATACTTGTCCAGACGCTTCTGCAGCCACTCATTGTTGTTGGGATCCATTTACATGAGACGCAGCCGATTGTTTCCAACCGGCTTTAAGGATACTGGCACGAATCCATCCCTGGTGGCACTCAGGAAATCGAACTCGGATAGATCACGCCCCGAGAGACATGTAACATTCGAGTGTTGCCAATCAACAATTGACTCGGCTAAACCAATACATGCCAAGTTATCAGCATGAACAACTTCAATCTCATCATCGATCCATTGTATAAGTTGCTGGTGTAGAGTAGATGGCACACACTGATTCGCATGGAGCCAATCTCGTCCGAGTAACACGTTGTAGTTCCCTTGCACCTCAGCAACGAAAAACGCAGTAGCCAAAGTCTTGCTTCCCACTGTGAGCTCCAAACTAATAACTCCTTTGGCTTCCACTCCTTCTCCTCCTTCGAACCCGTTCAACACCATGTTCGTCTTCATGAGGTCATCGTCATCCAATTGTAATTTGTTGAAGACAGAATACGGCATCAGGTTTACCACAACTCCTCCATCAACCATCATCCGGGTAACCGGCTTCCCATTCATATGTCCTCTGACGTATAGAGGTTTAAGATGCTTAACCGTTTCCTTGGGTTTCTCGAAGACTGCATTCTTGGGTCCGAACTTGATCTGTGCTACCTCGGCTTTTTCTTCTGCAGCACGAAATTCAGCAGGCAAATAATATACCATGTTAATGTCCATACCTACCCGAGTTGGCGTGCTCTCGTAGTCCAGTAGTTCTTCATCTGGTTGATTTTCCGAGTCATCCATCGCCAACTCCGAGTCTCCTGCTGGTTCCTCGCCCATCGAATCAACCGCCGAGTCTTCATTGGCTGACTCGGTATCCGACTCCGATGTCGGCTTATCCTTTGCTTCCAAATCTGCTGCTTCCACTTCATCCGCCCATGATGAGTAAGTGATACGTATCAAACGTATTTATAATTTTTTATGTTCCATGCATGTTTTATATCAATTGGCAAATGTTTTATATACACTTTCTATCATATTATGGCATTTATTGGACTAACCTACTAATAGTTGCCAAAGTGCACAATCTTCTTGTTTTCCTATTTATCGTGTAGAAACTATCAAAAAAAAATAGGAAACCTTATTGGAGTCGAATTGGGACTTTCCAGAAATCTGTCTGAAAACTATTTTCGAAGATTGTCACGTTTGGGCCTGAAGACGATGTCAACTGGAAATCAAATCTTCTAGAAAGTTGTGGGCAATTTTCTTCTGATGGATCTAGACCTAAAATTCGGCCCAATCTGAGTCCGGACGGCTGAAATATCCCCATTTTACTGAAGCCCAAAATCTGGTGACGAGAATTCGGAATCTATATAAAGAGAGGAAACCTAGGTCACAGAGGACCACGAATTTTTCTCCTCCTAGGCAGCCGCCTAGGACAGGAGAACCTACTCCATACCAGCACCATCTCCAAGCTTGAAGGGAGGGGCAAGGGTCGCCGCCCCCAAGGGCAGCCGCCGCCTCCTCCAAGGGCTGCCGCCACCGCCGTGCCGTGGCTGCTGCCGGCCTCCGTCTCCACTCCGGGCTGCACCTCTTCATCAACCTCTCCATCAAGCTCCTCATTACCATGACCATGTGTGAGTAGTCCACCCTCGGGGCTGAGGGCTCATGCCGGTAGCTATGTGGTTTATCTCTCTCTCCCATGGTGTGATCTTTATGTGATCATGAGCTTTGTAATCTAGTTGAATCCGTAGATGTTACTCTTCTTTATCTTATGAATTATGCTACTCAAGTGGTTTTATTAATGTAATTTCCGGAGTCACCATTGTCCCATGGTGTGAAGTTGACAGTGTGTGCACCGTGTGTGCCTCTTATGCTAAAGATTACATGAATACTTATCATGATTATTATTTGTGTTGGATGTCTCTATGATATTGTGGTGTTTGTTAGTACTATCTTTGTATGCGGATATTGACAAGCATGAAGTGTCCCTAGATGTGGAATGCAACTTTAAGGTGTGCTTTTATAGCCCTACGCAATGTATTGGTGTTCGTTATCCAATCGGATTATAGTTCGGGGTAGCATAGTAAAGAGGAAATATCTATGTATTCAATTATATTATTATTGTTGAGAGTGTCCACTAGTGAATGTATGATCCCTAGGCCTTATTTTCAAACACCGTTTACACCTTTGTCTTGTCCTCTTGAATTGAAGAGGATTGGGACACTTTTACATTCTTATTTTGTTACATTAAACTTCTATCCATTAAATCAACCATCTTGTTCTTTAAACTTGTTTCGTGCATAATCAACTAAAACTTGTGACATTTTAGTTGTACAGAATAGATAACTTTTCCTTCTTGCTCCTGCGGATCGATACCCTACTTTCACATTGGGAGGTGCTACAGTATCCCCTGCTCTTGGAGGTTATCAAGTACTTTTCTGGCGCCGTTGCCGGGGAGCGTAACGCTTAAGTTTCTATTCTCACTACTAGGAAAAGCATTATAGGGAGGTTGCCTATCTGTGGCGCACCCTTAATTTATGCGCCACAAAAAATTATTCTGTGGCGCATGGCTGTCGATGCGCCACTGAAATTTGAACATTCTGTGGCGCATCCTTAGCCCATGCGCCACAGAATATCAACTTCTGTGGCGCACCACTCTTCATGCGCCACAGAATACATGTGGGCCCCACCTTCAATCAGTGGGCCGTGGTCCATCTCGGCCTTTTCTGTGGCGCACCGTGGCTGGATTCTGTGGCGCACCAGGCATACCTACGGGTGCGCCACAGAATTGTAAAACCATGCGCCACTGATAGCCTGTTCTGTGGTAGTGTCTTGTGTGCACTAGACTTTAGATTTATTTTAGCTTGTTTTACATCTTGCAATCATCTAAGCTTTGGGAGGTTTTCCTCTTTAACTTGTTTGGTTGTGAGTTTTTTTTAGATTTACTTTCAGCTTTGCATTCACTTAATCCATATATCAAAAACCCAAAAAATTTAGAAAATGGAAAACAACAAAAAAATTAGAGAGCTTTATAAAATTTATCTTGAAATTGCTCATGATGCTTTTGAAGAGAAAATTAAAAAACCTATGGAACTTTATTTGCATAACAATCATGCTAGTAGCAATGTTATTAGTATGATTCCTTTGGATGCCATTATTTCTAATGCTATGGAAAATTGCAAGCTTGGGGATGCCGGTTTTGATGAATATGATCTTTTTAGTTCCCCAAGCTTTGAGGAGGAAGTTTGCTTTGATGATACTATGCCTCCTATATATGATGATTATAATGGTGAATATGATCTTTTCAGTCCGAGCATAAAATTGCTTTTGATTATGATATGCCTCCTATATATGATTATTACAATGATGACTATGATTGTGTTAATCCCACTATTACTAATGAGAAGAATTTTGTTTATGTGGAGAGTAATAATACTTTTATGATGGCTAATGAAAAGAATGCTTTATGTGATAGTTATATTGTTGAATTTGCTTATGATGCTACTAAAAGTTTTTTGAGAGAAGGAGGCATGACTTCATATATCTCAATAATATTAAGTCTTCTCTCTTTATATTGAAATTTTTGAAGTTCTACTAGTTTTGCCTTCCTATGCTAGTCACTTTGTGCTTTATTGATTTATTCTCTTATAAAATGCCAATGCATAGGAAAAGAGTTAGACTTAAAAGTTAATGGGTTAATGTCTTGTGGTGTGCTCTTCATGCTTTTATTTCCTATTCTGCCTGGGCTCACCTTACATATATCAAATAAGTATAAGAATTCAAGCTTGGGGATGCCAAGCCACCTCACTCCAACCATCTTGATAACAAGTAAGTAAGCCTAGCTATATGGCTATAAAGAAAGCGCTTTATGGGAGGCAACCCAGTTGTTTTCTTTATGTCCTCTTGCTGTAACAAGAGACTTAGTTTTTAGTTTAGTTTCTGAATTTTTAATAAAGTGCCAAGTTTTACCCATTTTGATATGAAAAAGTTGTTATTTTGCATGCGGAGATTTCATTACAGCACAAGTCTGTGCACGGTTTAATTTTTAATTCTTATTCTGTAACTCCGAATGAGCTGATATTTTTACTGTAACTGTAGCTTTTCATCCTCTGTATGCGTGATTTGTTTCAGAATATTTAGACATGTGTAAGTCAGGTAGAAAAATACGTTTTTCTGCTGTTAGTTTTCTGGACAGATTCTGTCCAATATTGTTTGATGCATGTTTTGAACTTTTAACTTAAATCTTGTTGATCGAATTGAGTTTATTAATATGCATACAACATTAGACACTTGCTGGACATTCATATGAATTTTTGTATAAGGATTATAAGTTGCAAGTAATGCATTTGTCTATCACTACTAATGTTACCCCACAGAAAAGAAATGGGAGAAACAGTGTTTTGAAGTTTTTTCACAGGGATTAGAGGAGATGCACCAAGATCTATCCAAAAGGATGGTGAAAACCATAAGCTTGGGGATGTGAAGACAACCCCACTGGACCAACACACTCTCGGTTTGCATACGTCTAACTTCTGTTTTTCAATCAATGCAGTTTATCGCATAAACTTGGAGCGTCTTTTAGTTTGATTTTTTGTTTGTTTTGAGACCACCACTATCATTTATATATGAGAGAGCTACTGGAATTTTGGGTTGAATTAAGTTGGATGCTATTAAAACTATTGGGAAAGGGATGTTTGAGTTGATTTTAAAAAAGATATACATAGTTGCATGATTCATGTGCTTTTTAATGAGAAATTGCAAGTGTTTTATCAAGAGCTATCTTATGTTCATGTTTAGATGTTGAATGTTACTTTACTTGGTTTAACATGGATTGAGTAGTTCTATGGACACTTGTGCATGCATTTAGTTGGTCAACTTTCTCCCTTTTGCTAGCCCAAAAATCCCAACAAGTAAAAACTTGTTTCCAACACCTTCAACCAAAGTTTTTCAGTGAGTCCACCATATCTACCTATTGGCTTTATGCTATTCCGAGTATGTTTATCATGTTACTTTGTATTATCTATACCTCTGAATTAAAATTCGTATGTTATTGATTGTTATGTGAAAAATCTGGTTAAATAGCTCTCACATCTTATTATTGCACTTAATAAACATGAACCATTGTGATTAAAATTATGAAGTTATGAATTTGACAAGAGTCTTGGTTGCTAGTTAGCCCAAATGTGCTGTCACATGGCAAGATTTCAACATTGCACTGAAATATATCTCGTTGATATCATGTACTTTTGTTTATGGATGCTTCTCATGGTGCCAAATAAATGTGGAAATTTAGTATGTTTAAGTAGTTGTATAAATGGCTAGAGAGATACCTGGGCCGCTAATCTAAGCCATGCTGTCATGGTGGAAATTTACTTACATGCTATGTGAACCTTCAGTGATACACCTCACAATAAAAAGCTATACCAATAGTAAATAAAAAGGGTGTTGAGATTGTTCCTTATGTTTGTTTGTCCTGTCATTTTGACATGGGCTTGTTCCATGTCCTGGGACAAGAGGTACCCCAGTTATTCTTCTTATTGACGCTATTATACAATGCTTTTACTTGAACTTGCTTTGTTTCCCAAATTTAGTAACACCATGGTGTAAGTACTCGTATTCAAGGGGCATGAAACTTTCAACCATTTCTTTGTGAAGCACATCACTCATATTTGCTTTCACTTTAAACTTAACCATTAAATATGCTATGATGAGGGGTAATGAGAGCTTGATACCAATGATACCACATTACAAACATTAACTTAAGTAGATGTATTTGGAAGTTAGATGAAACTTGTTCATGTTTTACCTCTACTCATTTATATATCTTTCCAAAGTGTCCACCTTTTATATTCAGATTTATAAGAGTACTTTATAACCATTGTAGGATGTTTTTTTTACTTTTCATTGTGCATACATGTGGTCCATATTACTTTATTTTATGTTACACTTTGTGAATTATCATTGAACACCCTTACATTGAATATTCGATATCACTTTATAATCTATCTTGTGTATTGCTACTCCTTTGAAGAATGAATCATTTGACTCTATGTAGTAATAACTTCATCACTTCATTCATAACATGTACCTTACAATATTTGATCAAGTTTATGATGGTGGCATTTCACTTCAAAAATTATTTTGTTTTATCGTTTACCTACTCGAGGACGAGTAGGAACTAAGGTTGGGGATGCTTGATACGTCTCAAGCGTATTTATAATTTTTGATGTTTCATGCATGTTTTATATCAATTGGCAAATGTTTTATATACACTTTCTATCATATTATGGCATTTATTGGACTAACCTACTAATAGTTGCCAAAGTGCACAATCTTCTTGTTTTCCTATTTGTCGTGTAGAAACTATCAAAAATACAATAGGAAAACTTGTTGGAGTCGAATTGGGACTTTCCAGAAATCTGTCTAAAAACTATTTTCGAAGATTGTCACGTTTGGGCCTGAAGACGATGTCAAATGGAAATCAAATCTTCTATAAAGTTGTGGTAAAATTTCTTCTGATGGATCTAGACCTAAAACTCGGCCCAATCCGAGGATGGACGGCTGAAATATCCCCGTTTTACTGAAGCCCGAAATCTGGTGACGGGAATTCCGGAATCTATATAAAGAGAGGAAATCTAGGTCACAGAGGACCAAGAATTTTTCTCCTCCTAGGCAGCCGCCTAGGACAGGAGAACCTCCTCCATACCAGCACCATCTCTAAGCTTGAAGGGGGGGGCCAAGGGCCGCTGCCCCCAAGGGCAGCCACCGCCTCCTCCAAGGGCTGCCGCCGCCGCCGCCGCGCCGTTGCTGCTGCCGGCCTCCGTCTCCACTCCGGGCTGCACCTCTTCATCAACCTCTCCATCAAGCTCCTCATCACCATGACCATGTGTGAGTAGTCCACCCTCGGGGCTGAGGGCTCATGCCGGTAGCTATGTGGTTTATCTCTCTCTCCCATGGTGTGATCTTTATGTGATCATGAGCTTTGTAATCTAGTTGAATCCATAGATGGTACTCTTCTTTATCTTATGAATTATGCTATTCAAGTGGTTTTATTAATGTAATTTCCGGAGTCACCATTGTCCCATGGTGTGAAGTTGGCAGTGTGTGCACCGTGTGTGGCTCTTAGGCTAAAGATTACATGAATACTTATCATGATTATTATTTGTGTTGGATGTCTCTATGATATTGTGGTATTTGTTAGTACTATCTTTGTATGCGGATAGTGACAAGCATGAAGTGTCCCTAGATGTGGAATGCAACTTTAAGGTGTGCTTTTATAGCCCTACGCAATGGATTGGTGTTCGTTATCCAACCGGATTATAGTTCGGGGTAGCATAGTGAAGAGGAAATATTTATGTATTCAATTATATTATTATTGTTGAGAGTGTCCACTAGTGAAAGTATGATCCCTAGGCCTTATTTTCAAACACCGTTTACACCTTTGTCTTGTCCTCTTGCATTGAAGAGGATTGGGACACTTTTACATTCTTATTTTGTTACATTAAACTTCTATCAATTAAATCAACCATCTTGTTTTTTAAACTTTTTTAGTGCATAATCAACTAAAACTTGTGACATTTTAGTTGTAGAGAATAGATAACTTTTCTTTCTTGCTCCTGCCGATCGATACCCTACTTTCACATTGAGAGGTGCGACAGTGATCCCCTGCTCTTGGAGGTTATCAGTAAGTAATGGCCGGTACTGCAACCGGCACCGTTTCATTGTCCACAGCAAGACTTGGCGCGGCCAACTATGGAATTGGCAGAGGATTCGGCTTTGGTACCCACACTTGAGCCGGCACCATTGGTCTTTCAGCATTGAACTCGATGTCTATGGCTTGCTCGATCTCTTTCTCTGCCTTCTCCCGGCATTTGCAGTTTCCGATTCTGTGTCTTCGTTATACCCGGCGGACACCACTTTGGCTGAGTGTATTTTGGATCCCGGGGTTCGGCTATCTCGGTTTGGCTGGACCCGGCTTCATGGTCACTAGATGTCGTCTTAGGCACGATAGCAAGTACCGGCTTATCATTCGTCGGCTCCGTAGCCGGGTCCTTCAGCTTCAGCACGTGCGTCCCAATGATCAATGAGTTGTCCGGGATCAGCCTCCTCTCTATGTCGGCTGTCTTGGCTCCCTGCTCCTTGACTCGCCAATAAGAGGATTCTCCGGGATACATGAGTCGGCTTTGCACAGTTTGCCGGGTTACTTGACGCTTGAATGCCCTAGCCAACTCTTTATGCCGGTAGCTTCTCTCGGTAGATGGTGACCTCGGTCGCTTCCCATATTGCCGGGTTACCTTGGACCCGGCTTGGTGCACATACTTGTTCAACAACATATCGAAAGTCGGCTTGATTTTCTTTGGCCTGTATTCAACCTGATTTGTCTTCCATTTGCCAACTTCCCTCCGGGTTCTGGATTCCGGATTCTCTCGCTCATGGCTGTTGCCCCCAGAATGTGGAGTTTTTGACGGTGATCTTGATGACCTCCTGTCCACCGGGTTGCCGGGTCAATGTGACCTCTCTCCTTGCTTCCCTGACACCGGCTTCCTTCCTGGGCTCACCAACAACCATGTTAGATTTGTTAGCTCCTTCGGCCGCCTCTGGCCGAAGAAGAACTTTATTTCCCTTGAGATCTGGCACGTTCATTGGGAACGGCTGTGTGTCAATGGCCATGCCGGCAAAACTTAATCGTCCATCATTGAGGGCCGATTGAATCTGTCGACGAAAGACATTGCAATCATTAGTAGCATGAGAGAAAGAGTTGTGATACTTACAATAAGCACGTCGCCTTAATTCATCAGGTGACGGGATAACATGGTTGACTCGGATCACTTTATCCTTTAACAAGGCATCAAATATTTTATCACATTTGCCTACGTCAAAGCTACACTTTACCTCATCATCCCGATTTTTGCGAACTGGCTTTAGGTCATCACACATAAAGGGCTTAGCTTTACTCGGCCAAACAAACTCGGCTACGTAGACATCGGTTTCATCACCGGAGTCGGCCTCATACTCGACAGCATTAAGCCGACCCCTGTTCATTCGATGCGAGTCTTTGGGCTCGTTGACTCTGCTTTCATGAGCCAGAGCTCTCTCCTGAACCTGACCAACAGAGGAGAACTCGTGTCCTTCTAGCTTTTCTCTCAGATACGTCCTTAACCCATTGAAAACTAAGTCGGCCATATCTCTCTCGGTTATCACCAAACTATAACATCGGTTCCTAGTGTTTCTGAATCTCTTGATATAATCGGATACCGATTCATCATGCTTTTGCCTAACCGACGTAACATGGGATAATTTTAAATCAATCTCTCCGGCATAGAAGTGCTCATGAAACTTTTGCTCCAAGTGAAACCAAGTATGAATAGAATTGGGAGCTAAAGCCGAAAACCAAGAAAAAGCAACCCCGGTTAACGACAAAGAGAACAGGCGCACCTTGATGTGATCATGATTAGGCTCGCCTAATTGAGCTAAATATTGACTAATATGCTCCCATGTCGATTTATTATCCACCCCATTAAATCTGGAAAACTCGGGGACTCGATAGCCGGGTGGATAGGGTTGTAAATCAAAATATTCGGGATAGGGTTTAACATAGGTCCTAGGTTTTGGCATATACCCGAATTTGTCGTATGCAATTAGGTCCAATTTTTTCCAGAACTCGACCACTAAATCGTCCATATTGGCCGATTGACTCGGAACAGGAACAGAGTTGGTCACAGGGCCGGGTTGCGTCCAAGGAGCCGAATCTGGATTCGGCATTGACCCGCGACCCAGAAGTTGCACCGCTGGTCCCGTCTGACCTGTTGGGTAGGGTGAACTCCGGATCGGAGTCGGACAAGGTAATGTATTGACAATCCGTTTTTCCCTGTTTGGAATCATCGGTTGTGTGTTCGATGTTTGGGCTTGGATGGTGTTTTTCTTAGCCTTTTCATGTTCCAGCATAAGATCATAAACATTGGTAGTACTTTGTGAAATATGATACTTGATCTCAGCTAACTGTTCAGGAGAAAAGATACTGTTACTTACAGCGGGTGTGTCGGTGTTGACGTGCAGAGGTGCATATGCCGGTTCCTTGATCGGCGTGGTTACACCTTGCCGATCAAGTTTGAAGCTGGCCAAGTAAAACTCCTCGTCTTCCTTTTCCCGCTTGAGCCGCAGTGCCTCGAACTCCTCGCTCCTCTTCTTCTTCCACTCATCCGGACCCTGGCGTTGCGCCTCCGACAAATCCTTGATGGTTGGCTTGATGATGTTGCCGGTGGTGATGCCAGACGGATCTGTAGCCTTAAACCCGGTCATGGTTGTCCAAGTTAGGTTAGAAATTTTCCCCAGCGGAGTCGCCAAAAAGTGTGTTGCGATTAAAACGCGTCACACGAACACGTCCTCATGTACCCGCGGTGCCGGGGGAGGTACTCCGCAACTCGCCCCGCGGGAGACCGACTCAAGGTGCGATATGCAAGACAATGAGCCGGTGCTTTTCAAACCAGATGTCCCAGCACCTCGGGACGGACCCCGTCGGAGGATGCCAGCGACAATTGGCTGAGTTAAGCCGGATTGGACCGCTCTCAACTCGGTTGTCGATATTCGAAGAACTTACGCGAAGTCGCCGAATAACGGAAGCATGAACAAGGGTTTGAGGGTAAAAAGTAGGGTTTGTATTGATTGTCGATTGTTTGCTTAGCTTCAATCGGCCGTCACCCCCTACATATATAGTGAGGCGGCTGGAATTTCCGTACAAGCAATTGTACTTCTAAAGGATTACAATTCATGGAATAAGTCGGTTTCTATCTCTAAACTAGGTAGGACTCCCGGCCGGATTCGTGCTGGATCAGGTCTTTACACGTCATCTTCCGACCTCCTTTGGAAAGTTATCTTCCGGATTGATCCCGAACTCTTGCTGGCTCCACCAACTTCTGTTTTGGGCTCTGCAAGCATTAAATCACCTCGCGTCCGGCATCCCTGGTGTAACTTCTGGAATCTTCAGGAGACTTCGAGTAAATCACACCGGGTCCCGAATAAACCGGGTTATTTTTGTCGAGTTAACCCCTGTTGGGTCGTCGCCTCAGGTCTTCTCTGAGTTATCCATTCCCTTCCGAGTGAGCTTGATCCTGCGACCCGGATCTTGGCCTGGGTTAACTCCTGTCGGGTAGGCTTCTGCTGGGTCTCACCGAGTCGCCCTTTCCTCCGAGTAAGCTTGATCCGGGACCTGCCGAAAACGGGTGATAACAAGTGTTCTTCTACCTTAGCCTTCTGAGATTTAGATGGAAAAGGCATGGGTTTTTGCACCCATGGCTCTCTCTCTTTACCATGTTTTTTAGCAACAGGAGGTGCAGTCTCCTCCTGTTCTTCAGGTTCATTAGTATCATTATCATGCTCATTACCACTTTCGGTTTCAGCATCCGAAATAGAGACAGCATTAGGATTATTACTTGTAGGTTCTTTATCAAGTTCCATATTACTAGCTTCTCCCAATTCTTTTTCTTTTTAGGGGAACTAGTAATATTATTTTCAACCAGTTGAGATTCTTGTTCAATTCTTTTAGGATGTCCCTCAGGATAAAGAGAATCTTGAGTAGAGATACCTCCTCTAGTTAAAACACCACAAGTTTGTTTATTACTTTGTGTAGGAATTCCAGCAAGCAATTCTTTTTGCACTTTAGTAATTTGTTCAAGTTGAGTTTGGATCATATGAAAATGCTTAACAAGACCTTTGACATCATTAGCAGTTTTCTCCAAGACAGAATGCAAATTTTTAATAACCAGGGTTTTACCATTTAATTGTTCTTGAATTTGCATATTAAAATGAGTTTGTTTAACAATAAAGTTATCAAATTCATCCAAACACTGACTAGGAGGCTTACTATGAGGAATATTATTAACAATAAAATTATGAAGAGAGTGTACCTCTACCATAGGTGGGTGAGTGGTAGGCTCACATAAAGTTTCAATTGGAGGTAAATTCTTCACATCTTCAGCACTAATACTTTTTTCCTTAATATATCTTTTGGCTTCTTGAATATCTTCTGGGTATAGGAAGAGCACTCCCCTTTTCTTCGGAGTTGGCAATGGAGGAGGTTCTGGAATGCTCCATTCATCATGATTTTTAGCAATCTTAGCCATTAGTTCTTCAGCTTCATCTACAGTCCTTTTCCTGAAAACACAACCAGCACAGCTATCTAGGTATGTCCTAGATTCAACAGTTAGTCCATTATAAAATATATCAAGCAGTTCCTTCTTCGGAATATCATGCCCTGGCCGAGCCCTGAGTAATGATCCAAATCTCCCCCAAGATTTAGGGAGATGCTCATCCTCCAATTGTCTGAAATTGAAAATTCTCTGCAAAGCCTCATGCTGCATGTGAGCGGGAAAATATTTTGCAAGGAAAACATCAAGCAATTCATGAGGACTTTTTATGGATCCATAAGGTAAAGCATTATACCACACTTTGGCATCATCTTTTAATGAGAAAGGAAACAACTCTACTAAATAGTAACGCTGTATCTTTTTATCATCAGAAAATAGAAGGCTAAGCGAAGCTAATTTATTCATGTGTTCCACAGCATTGTCATCCTTAGTTCCACAAAAAGGATCAGATTCAACATTAGATTTGAGTGAAAGATCAACAGAGAAATTCAAATCATCATCTTTAATGCATATGGGAGAAGTAGCAAACTCAGGATCAGGTGTAAAATAATTCTTAACAGCATGCTTTTCAAGCAATTTCCTCAAAGCATCAGGATCTTTAGAAGTAGAACAGTCCATATATTGTCTAATAAACTCATCATTAAGATCAATGTAGGAATCATCAGGATACCTACTCTCATAATTATATGGATTAGGAGAGCTAACAAGTGTAGTAAGATTTTCATTGGGCATTGTAATTTCTTTAGACCTAGTGACAAGAGATTCTAAAAAGGGGCCTAAAGAACCAGCATCATCAAGCACAGCAGAAGCATCATCAAATTCATCAGAAGCAGCAGCAGACTCAGAAAGCAAAGCATCAACAGTAGGACGAGCGTTCACACAGGTGGTGTAACAAGTTGACTTCCAATAGTAGGTGAATCAAGAGTAGCTTTAGAGTTCATAGCAGTACCTTTCCTTGTGGTGGAAGGCAGTATTGAAAACTTAGGATCTCTCTTACCCTTCATGATGAAGAGTAAATTACGGTAGACAGAAAAACTCCCAGGTGAACTTATAAATATAGCTATGCTCCCCGGGAACGGCGCCAGAAAATAGTCTTCATGACCCACAAGTGTAGCGGATCGCAACATTCTTCGCGGGTAGTTTGACCCTAATTTATTGATTCGACACAAGGGGAGCCAAAGAATATTTATAAGCCTTAGCAGTTGAGTTGTCAATTCAACCACACCTGAAAAGGATTTCTCTCGAAGCAATTCATCAGTAGTAACAGTGATTTGATGGCAGTAGTAGAATAGTAACAACAGTAGTGAAATAAAGACAGCAATGATAACGGTAAAAGTAATGATTGTAAACAGCGGGATTAAAATACCGTAGGCATAGGGACAGATAGACGGGCGTTGCATGAATAAGATAGCTCATGAAATGAACATAACTAAGCACGAAGCAAATAAACATATAGATAGCATCCAAGTATCAAACAATCATAGGCATGTATTCCTAAATTAGCCGTACGTGCTTGCAATAAGAACTTGCACGGCATCTTTTGTCCTGCCATCCGGTTTCAGCCGGGCCAATTAAGGAACAAATGGCAATTAAGGTGTTCCTTTCAATAGAACACCGGGTCAAAGCATTAACACACAATGAATACATGTAACCCTCGAGTTGCCAACCATTCCCATCGATGTTCCCGTTTCTGTCACTCGGGGTCTCCGGTTCCGGTTGACAACAAGTGCATACAACTAGTAGATAGGATCCAAACAACAATTATACTCATGCAAACATAAGTGTTCAGATCTGAAAACATGGCACCCGGGACCAAAGTGACAAGCATTAAGAATAACTAGTTGCACCAACGATGATTAACACAAATAGAGGATACTAGGCATCGTGCCCTAACAATTTGGCATCGAATTACATGAGCAATCTTATTCAATCCCTTCCATCCCCTTGCCTATAACAGGGAACTACTCACACATGGAGGGGGACGACATGGATGGTTGATGGAGAGGCGTTGGCGGTTACGATGGCGGTGATCTCCACTCCAGCAGGGTGCCGGAACAGCGATCCTGGACCCCGAATTTAGAGTTCGTGATGGCGGCGGAGATCCGTAAGGTTTCTGGAAAAAGTATTCGGGGGCTCGTCGTTTTAGGTCGAGAGGATGCTTATAAGCGAAGGGGGGTCGAGAGACGAGGTCCCAGGGGCAGGGGCGGCCTCCTGCCACGGCTTGGCCCCCACCCACTGGTGGGACCTGCCCCTGCTCTTGGGGTGTCCCCCCCTCGCGGTCTTCTGGCTCCGTGGCTCTTTTCCCTCAAAAATACTTTTTATAATTTTCCTGGAATTTTTCGCAAACTTCTGAACCCTGCACAAAAGAAAGACACCAAATGCAATTCTGCTGAAAACAGCGTCAGTTCGGGTTAGTTCCAAACAAATTCATTAATAATCAGAGGCAAAACAATAGCAAAGTGTTTGGAAAAGTATATACGTTTGCGACGTATCAGACATCCCAAAAGAATTGAACAAGAGTCTCAATTGGCCGAAAATAATATTACTAGCTCCCCTAAAAGGAAAAAGAAAAAGAAGAAACATAAAGAATTAGGAGAAACTAGTAATATGGAAATTGATAAAGAACCAGTAGTTAATAATCCTAATGATGTTTCTATTTCTGATGCTGAAACTGAAAGTGGTAATGAGCATGAGAGTGATATCAATAAACCTGAAGGACAGGAGGAAGAGGCTGCACCTCCTGTTGCTAAAAAGCATGGTAGGGAAAGAGAGCCATGGGTGCAAAAGTCTATGCCTTTTCCATCAAAATCTTATAAAACCAAAGAGGAGGAACACTATAATAAATTCTGTGAATGGATGAAGCCTCTCTTTTTGCAAATCCCTTTGACGGATGCTATTAAATTACCTCCTTATTCAAAATATATGAAATATATTGTTTCTACTAAAAGAAAAATTCCTAATGAAGAGATTTCTACTATGCATGCTAATTACCCTTTCAATGGCTAGATTCCTAAAAAGCTTGGTGATCCAGGTATACCCACTATTCCTTGCTCCATTAAAAATAATTATGTTAGAATTGCTTTATGTGATCTTGGTGCAGGAGTTAGTGTTATGCCTTTCTCTCTTTATAAGAGACTTTTATTAGACCAGCTTATTCCTACTGATATTTCCCTACAAATGGCTGATATCTACTGCTGTGCCTATTGGTATCTGTGAGGTTGTTCCTGTTAAAGTTGCTAATTGTTTAATCCTAACTGATTTTGTGGTGTTGGAAATGCCTGAAGATGATAATATGTCTATTATTCTTGGAAGACCTTTTCTTAATACTGCAGGGGCTGTTATTGATTGCAATAAAGGAAAAGTTAATTTAATGTTGATGATAAAGAGCACACGGTATATTTCCCAAAGAAGATTAATGCGAAATTTGGTGTGAATTTCATTGAAAATATTGAAGGTTGGAGCTATTGATTGTCCTATTCTTATACATCATAGAAAATATGAAACTCTTATGATTGGAACAATTGCTATACAATATGAGGTAACATAATTGTCTTTTGGAAATTGAATTCTTTGTGTCAAATAAATTTGGTGTGGTAGCAAGACTTGATCAACCTTGCTAACAAATCAATTTTAGCAACATAAAGACTTTAATAACCATCAGTTTCTCCTCTGTTGATTATCTTTTACTTTTCTATAATTTTTTCGAATAATTTTCACGCTTTTATGCAAAAAGGACTAAGAAGACGAACTCTGACCAACGTCTATGATTTGGAAACATATCACTGACTAGTAGTCGAGACAATTCGATCTAACATTAGTCGTCTATTTCGAAACCCTAGTTTTAAAAGAGAGGTTGGGTTATCACCTCTATTGAAAGTTTACTAAGGTAAATTCAATTTGAATACAAATGTATCAACACTTGTAACCTTATCTCTATTCTCACTCTCAAATTTTTGAATTCACATTCATATTCAACAAATACATTTTATCTTAATATTCTAAGAATTCATATCCTTTGTATTTCAACATTTAATTCTCCACAAAATTTCAATCATCATCATTACATTTCACAAACAATTTCATACAAATTAAATCTTATACAACAGTCAACTTATTATAAGTGGAATTGTTCCACAAATCTGTTACAAACAAATTAGAATATCTAATATCAGGTCCTTATACAATTTCATTACAGAAAGTTAAAAATAAAAGAAAAACCTATAAACTAAATCCTTTAGTTAATCTTCAGAAGCTCCAAACCTACAAAATCAAACACAATTCACAAAGAAAAGAATTGTTAAGGTTAGAAATTTTAGCGAAGTACATTGGTACTGGCTGTTGCTATAATACTTGGCAGAGTGTCAAATTCCATGAATTGGAATTGACATTTGAGTTCACAGACAAAAATCAAATCAAATATCCAACAAGAGGCAACTTGATCATGCTCAGCATGCATTAAGCATGTAAAAGGGGCAAAGGCAGAACCAGCATTACAACTTAGGCAACCTGAGGGACTAGCTGGTTATCACATGAATACATGATAATCTCCAAAATTTGTCCAAAGGCAACAAGGAAACAGAACAAATCATCTCTGCCAAATATACAATTTAAATCCACCTTCTTAATTGTGGTGTCACATTTACCATTAAATTGATAAATGGACCCAATAATTCTTAAAGCCACAGTTAAAGCCAATCACAACCAGTTACAAATTCTAGCCCACCAGAGAAGCCACCCAAATCCATCAAGTATATATCAATTCCTCGGCAGTAGAGGGATGCCAAACAGTTCATAACCTTAGTATATAGCAGTAGTCGGCAGGAGTTTGATAAGATCAAGTGAGGTGGAGGGATAACTCCCTGCGCAAGGATCCTAGCCAAGAGTAATCCACCAGTGGATTTCAAACCATTCCACAACTCAAATGGATGGACCTGAACCATTCCATAACCATATTGAACAAAAGCAGCCGGCCAGAGCAAGGATAGGATCAAGGAGGAGGAAAGAGTTAGCCAAAATGGAGTAAACAATGCCCAGGCACAGAAATTCAATCACCAGAGGATAAGAACCTCCATAGTTTAACAGAAGAGTAGCAGCTCGAGGTGGAGGAGGGCCACTGCAAGCAGCTTACACATCACATGCATTTATCCTGGTGTCACCACCAGATTCACCCAAAAACCCTATAAATTGGGCAGCCAGCCGAATTCACAAGGTACAACACAACCAAGCACATCACACACATTTCTGAAAATGTTCATCATCAAGAACATTAGCCACAACACACCTTGCAGCTAGAAATATACACTTTAGGAAAATTTGAAGCAGCTAGGAGGAGCAGGCTAACCACAAGACGCAGGTTGTCAGTATAGCCAGAAGACCAAGCTACTCAGCAGCAGCAGGTTGATCCTTTGAGTGTTATAGGCAGAGAAGGAGAGAATTAGCTAAATCTGATAATGACAGAGCCAAGCTAAGCATGTTTGCATGCATGGAAGGGGAAGAGAGGAAGTGAGGAGTATCTGTTCTTCTCAGAACCATGTTTAACATGGATTATGCTAAGGATAGATGAGAGGAAAGTGCAGCACCTGTTCTTTATAAATACACACAAGCCAGTAGCCTAGCATATCTATCACTAGAAGAAGCACAGGAAAGCATAGAAAAGAAATTTTCCAAGCTAATTATTCTAGCCAGCTTCTGTGTAACTCCAGTGGAGGCATCACAGCATGCATAGCTAATCTCCTTTAGCCACATAAATAATTCCACACTTGCACAGAGCACAGAACACAGCTATAGCAAGATATCCAATTCCAAAACCCTATTTTTCTCACCCAAATGTTACCTCTGTCAACTAAAGAAATTCTTCTAAATATACGCACTACTGAATCAAGCACTAAAACATCTAGAGCAAAATAAATCATCAACAACAAAATATATCCAGTGTACTAGTGAGATTTTTTTTGCTAAGTACCAGTGAGGAGAAGTTGAGCAGCATAGCAGTAAGCTAGTCCAGAGAAGAGTCTAGAAGGAGGAGATAGCAGAGAGGAGGAAGAAGAGAAACCTTACCGTGCGCCCATGGCCGTAACGGCATGACGACGGGGCAGTGCTCGTGTGGTCATGACGGAGGACCAAGGGGGGAAGCCGCACCACAGCAACACCACCCCAGCACCACCATAGCATGGAGGCGAGCTCCACACCGGCGGCGGAGCAGAGCAGGAGTCGGGAGCATGATGAATCGCGCTGCAACCGAAACCCACACCAGGGGAGAGGTCCAGCATGAACGCGTCGGTGGAGAAGAAGGAGAATAGCTAGGCGGAGCCATACACCTAATCATGGCGAGGCAGCTCAGAGGAGGAGAAGCACGGCGGAGCGGCACCATCACCGAAACCCTAACCCTAGGGATGGGTTGCGCACGAACACACCGGAGGAAGAAAAGCAGATCGACGGGGATGATAAGAGAGAGCGTCGAAAGGGCTTTCTTTTGCGCCCTAGCACGACGGCGGAGATGACCGGAGCACGCCGGAATCGGTCGGCGACGGCGGAGGCGAAAAGGGGATCGCGTCGACCACAAGAGCGAGGGAGAGAAGAGAAGGAGAAGGAGAGTGGTTCGGTCTGACCGAACCGGTGCGTTCGGGTTGACTCGGTTCAACCAAGTGACCAAGGACCTAAGTGCAATTTTAAGAAAGTGCTGACTTCAAATCAAATCTAGGTTATAACACAAATTTTAAGGCCAAAATAAGAGTCCTAAAAATCAAATAAAATATGTTTCAACACAAAATTTTGCAAGGATTTCAAAAGTGATTTTTACTTGATTTATTGGAAATATTTCTTGAGTGAAAAATTCAAAGATCCTTAAGTGGAAATGATTTGAATTATTTTCCAAAATATTCAAAGATCCTTAAGTGGAAATGATTTGAATTATTTTCCAAAATATTCAAAGATCCTTAAGTGGACATGATTTGAATTGTTTTTAAAATATTCAAGGATCCTTCAGTGGAAATGAATTGAATTATCTTTCTAAAAGTAAAATAAATTACCATTCTATAAATGACTGTCCCGTAACTCATCCTAGGTAAAACACACAAAAAAGGAAAAATCATCTTAAAATATGAAGGGGGGAATTTTCCAAAACCTCCAACAATCATTTCATCTATGCATAATAGCATGAATTGGATTTTCAAACATTGTCTTATAAAGACAATGATGTTGATTTTCAGAACACGAGGTTCACGAATCGCCGGAAGCTTTAGACTGCACTACTTGTCAGTCTCAAGGCAAGTTCATTCTTGCATACCGTTTGATGTATTTTTATCAAAGTACTTGCAAAGTTACTTATACGTTCCTTTCACTTGCATCAAAAGAAAAAGTATTTTCGAATGATGTGGTATATACTATTGGTTGGCGGTGGAACAATGGTAAGATGAATAGGTACGGTGTTCCATCGTATGGGAAGGTATATATCCTTAGGAAGTAATAACCCCTATTCCAGTGATCCTTTCGCCGTAGTAAAAGCATCAACCAACGGACTTTGTATGGGCGGGGTCAGTCAGAGGCTTCTTTTCTCATCCGCATATCCTCGGCAGGCCTACACCGGGTTGGGTCGTTGCGGCGGCCAACAGCGTGGAAGCGCGTGCTCTTCCTGCCCGACGGGGTAATTGGTGGGGAAGCTTGGGAGGGGTGTTGGGTATGCGTGGAACATGATTCCCCTACCGCATCACAAATGGGCGGATGTGTGTTGATTTGGGAGAACCTCCACATGACTGGATGTCCTGAGCCTTGGCTATAACACTCATGGAGTGTAAGAGAGCAGATATAGGGGCCAGGCAACTGTTGGGTAAAGTGATGCAACTCTGCAGAGTCAAACAACAATTTGTGATTTCACGAGCGTGTTCCCGGCATGGAACTACGAGATCGAGGCCAGAATGGAGTCCCATTTGGATTCACAAGACCGGTGGAGACTGTGGACATAGTTTTCAGAATAAAATCTATCTTTTGAAGAAATGTTTACAAAAACTTGCATCTATGCCAAAGACCCGAGGTTTTGGCAGTAGCTAGTGCATGATACACCTTATCTATATATTCAGAACTTGCTGAGTAACGCTGTTGCTCACTCTTTCCTTTTTGACCCCATGCTTAGACTTTGAGGAGACAATCAAGGAGAGCTATGGAGCTTACCACGAGACGAAGTGTACTACGAGGAACCTGATCTATCCGGAGGAGTGGAAGGTGTCGACTACCTGATTAATTATGGAGGCGATGATGATGAGCCCGAGACTTAGTCTCCTATCTTAGGGGCAGGGCCAAACAATACTAGACTAGTACAACTTAGGTTGTTGAGCCCGATGGTTCTTAGTTTACTTCTTTCTATCGTTAATAAGTTGACCTCAGTCAACCGTACTGTAGTTGAAATTCCTCCCATGACGGAGGAAGACGTTGAAGCTTTTGTACATTTCTGGCTTGTAATCTTTAGCAGTGTGTAATAATGTGGACCCGCAATGTTTTCTCTTGTACTACTCTGAGGGATGTAATATTTACGGATAGTCCTTCCGTGGATGTTATGCAGTGGTGTGCGGGGTCACCGTAGATGGTATCAGAGCCATTGCTAGACCTTAGGTTGGAAACCTATTAAAGGGAAAGCCTGTAGGGTAATATTTTTCTAGGTCGTAATGAGTTTTATATTGTTATGATGGCTATTCACTTGAGAATAACATTATCATGCATATAATACTTCATTCTTACCAATACTTTTCTTTGTATACCAGGATGGATACCCGATTCCCCAAGCGAAGCGTCCGAATACGAAGTATTTCATTAGGAAGAGGAGTGTTCCGAGGCAATTGGGCGGTAGTTCTGGAACAGATGATCAACTATTTGGGGTTGAGACTAAAATAGTGGTTAAGACTCTTAGCTACTATGATGGATCAGCCTTAGCCAAATATCGCGTTGCACTCAAGCTTCCGTCTGAGCTTAAGATGGGTTTGAAGATGCCATATGGAGAAGCCAAGCATGTGGAGATAGCATTCCATATTGCAGTCGTCAAAGCCATTACCAATATTAGAACAGCCAAATCCAAGGAGTTGGAAGGAACCCTGTTTCATGCAATCCCAAGTGCCATCTATCGACAAGAGATAGATGTGGACTATCTAGCCTTTGCACGCACTAACCCTCGTGACGCTGCCGTATTTCTTGAGAGTTGCATCAAGCTTATCCGAACCTACCACAAATCCTTAGTATGTTGTCCGATGAGATGGAGATTATGGTAGAGCAGTTTTTGAGCCCCGATGCTATCCAGGAGCGCTGTGACATGCTCATGTATGAGGCCCGTATGGGTCATACAGATCCACCATCCACTCCAGTTACCTATGTTGATGAGACTGCAGCCCCTGAAACCCCAGTTTACGCCACTTATTCTCCAGCACACCCAGACTATGTTCTTGTGGGAGAAGTGGAGGAACGCCAGAGTACTGAACCAGAAGCTTCCTATTCCGCTGGGTGGGATGAGGAACCCTACCAGGGAACTTCAAGCGATCCTATAGTAATCAAAGGTGATGATGGCGAGGAGGAAGTTGAGAGTCAATTACCCAGAAGGAAGCCAAAGCTAGGCCGGTCAGGTAATCCAATTCTGATTAATTCAGATGAGGAAGATGAGGATGAGGGACTTGGTTATAAGTCAAGGTATAACCAGGGGGCGAGTACGTCAAGGCAGCCCAAGTTAGAACCCATAGAAGAGTCTCGAAGCTATTTCCGTAGCACCAGTGCAGTTCCTTCGGGAACTGAGGACTTTGGGGGTGAGTACAGTGATGAAGCGGAGGCGTACCAATACCTAGACAGTTACTTTAATGTGACTGATTGGAACTTAGAAGTATCACCATCTGACCCTGATTACCAGCCATCCGGTAAGAAGAAGATTCCTTTACCTGGATTTCTGAGGAGAACCGGTCGTAACAAGTGGTGGAAGCCGGGAAAGTTCACTGAGAAGTGAAGGTAACCAGAAAGTGGAGTAGGAGTGTCCATATGCAACATATAGAGTATTGTAGCGTGTTATGGTGTGGTTGTATGGTAGCAATAAGTGAGACCTACTCACTTTAGAGTGTGTTACAATTCTGTACCCATGTTTGTAATCCTACATGTATAATACATGGTATATGTTTGAAATGTTTTGGTTTCTTGGATTTTTCTGGATTTCTATGTGTGACTAGTTTTTTGCGCATGAAGACGAACTCAAAGTGCATATGCATAATGTAACGATGAGTTTCTAATTCATTATGGCAGGACTAGGAGACAATGGCGAGTGCCGGTGAAGAAAGTGAGTTGCTTAGGCCAGAAAGAGAAGCAAGAGAGAAGCATGCAGCCGAGACAGGAGGAATACCTCAACCACCAAGGCCAATTACGGAGCAAAGTTTTATGCAATATATGCAGTTGGTGGAAGAAGGAAGACGTCATGATCAAGAAGTCCAAAATAAATTCCTGCATGACCTTTTAGAGACACAAAATGGAAGAGCAAGAAATGGAGAACCAAGAGGTGTAACTCTATCGGATTTCCAGAATACTAGGCCTGAACCCTTTGCAAGAGCAGTAGATCCTATGGATGCGGAAGATTGGATTGCAGACACTGAGAGGAAACTCAATACAGTGGGATGTTCCGATGAGGAGAAGGTTAGGTATGCGACCTATTTGCTTACTGGACCAGCCGCATCTTGGTGGGAAGCAATTGTTGCTACACAGCCTGCCGGATATGTGATGAACTGGGAAGAGTTCAAGAAGAGATTTAGGGAAGCCCATGTTCCTGAAAGCATTATGGAACTTAAGAGGAGAGAGTTTGAAAATCTGAGACAAAATGAGTCACCAGTTGGAAGATATGTTAGCATGTTTAATAACTTATCTAGGTATGCTTTGGATGAAGTTAATACGGAGGAGAAAAGAAAGAAGAGATTCATGAAGGGTCTGAATCCATTCATGAAAATGCAACTCAGGTTGACTAAACCTAAGGAATTCCAGGAGTTAGTGGATGCAGCCATAACTCTTGAGGATGATTATAAAATGCTGCAGGAGGAAAGAAGGAAGAAAGCCAGGATTGAACCCAGGAAATTTCAAGTGCAGAAATCACCACCAAATTTACGTTTCAAGCCTAAACCCAGGATGGATATGAGAAAGCCAATGCCACGGAATTCCAATCCCATGGATCACATCGTTTGTGATAATTGTGGTCTAAGAGGACACATGAAGAAGGATTGCCAAAAGCCAAAAATTATCTGTTTCAGATGTGGACAGCAAGGACACATCACACCAGACTGTTCTTATCGGCAGAATCAACAGGTGGGCCGTGGAAATGGAGGCGGTAATAATAAGAATGGTGGCGGATTCAAGCCAAGAGGTGGAGGTTTTGGTCAAACCTCTGCAGATAAGCTAAAGGGAAGCCCTATGGGAATCTGAATTGCACCAGCTTGGAGGAAAGTCAATAATGACGACAACGTGGTGATCGGTACGCTCAAAATTTTATCTCATCCTGGCAAAGTTTTATTTGATACTGGAGCTACTACATCTTTTAGTTCACAACAATTTGTGGAAGCATATGGGATTAGGTGTCAACCGTTAGCAGTCCGATTATGGTCATGTCAGCCGGTGGAAAGATTTTAGCATCACAAGTCAAAAAGGATCAAGTAATTATGATCTGTGACCGCGTTTATAACGCTGATTTGCTAGTAATACCCATGAAGGATATAGCAGTCATCTTAGGGATGGACTGGTTGTCTGACCATGGAGCCCAAATAGATTGTGCGGATAAGACGGTATCATTAAGAGGACCCGGAGGGATTAGAACAATATACCAAGGTGATAAGCATACTCATCTAAAAGCAGATCTGCAATTAAACTCCTTGAGTAAGGAAAATTGGAAGAGATTCCGGTAGTAAGGGAGTTTCCGGATGTGTTTTCCCGAGGAATTACCTGGAATGCCACCCGACCGAGAAATTGAGTTTACTATTAATTTAATTCCTGGTACTGCACCTATTGCTCAACCACCATATAAGATGGGACCCAAGGAATTGGTACAGTTAAAGGAGCAATTGGATGAACTGGAAGCCAAAGGATTTATAAGAGAAAGTGTATCCCCTTGGGGAGCACCGGTAATATTTGTGGATAAAAGGGATGGAGGACGGAGAATGTGTGGAGATTTGTTTGATCAAGTTAGAGGAGCCGGAGTATTTTCCAAAATCGATTTAAGATCAGGATATCATCAGATAAAGATCAAAGCTGAGGATATTCCGAAAACTGGATTTGTATCACGATATGGACATCATGAGTATTTAGTGGTACCATTTGGATTGACCAATGCACCAGCTATATTCATGAATTTGATGAACAAGATTTTCATGCCATATTTGGATAAGTTCGTAATAGTATTCATCGATGATATATTGATTTACTCCCGAACCAAAGAAGATCATGCACGGCATTTGAGAATAGTACTGCAGACGTTAAGAGAACACCAGTTATATGCCAAATTCAGCAAGTGTGAATTTTGGTTGGACCAAGTGGAATTTCTTGGACATGTGATCAGCATAGAAGGAATTGCTGTAAATCCGGAGAAAGTAAAAGCAGTATTAGAGTGGAAAGTACCTAAGAATCCTAAGGAAATAAGAGCATTTCTAGGAATGGCCGGATACTATAGAAGATTCATTGAAGGATTTTCAAAAATAGCCGGACCCATGACCAAGTTGCTGAGAAAGAATGTTCCGTTTGAATGGACCGAATAATGTGAGCAAAGTTTTTAGGAGCTCAAAAAGAAGCTAACAACAGCACCAGTTTTGGCAGTACCTGAGACCGGAAAAGATTATACGGTGTATTGTGATGCATCCAAAAATGGATTAGGATGTGTATTAATGCAAGATCACAAGGTCATTGCATATGGATCCAGGCAATTGAAACCCCATGAACTCAACTACCCAACACATGATTTGGAATTAGCCGCAGTAGTTTATGCATTGAAGCAGTGGAGACATTTTCTTTATGGAGCAAGGTGTGAGTTATACACTGATCATAAGAGTTTGAAATATTTCTTCACTCAGAAGGAGTTGAATATGAGGCAAAGAAGATGGTTGGAATTGATTAAGGATTATGATTTAACGATTAATTATACACCCGGAAAGCTAATGTGGTAGCAGATGCTTTAAGCCGGAAGGTCATTTGTAATCCTTTAATGGAACAAGAGATGCCCAGAGAACTTAGAAGGGAGATAGAGAGGTTCCAGATAGAGATTTGGGACGGACCAGCACTAAATAGTATTATGGCAATGGATATTGTTGGAGAGATTAACATGGATTTAAAAGCAAACATAATATCTCATCAAGAAGAAGATGAATTCCTAGCAGAAGAGATAAGGAGAATTAAGGAAGGGAGGAGATCTGAGTTTACTTTAAAGACTGAAGATGGATCTTTGTGGTTTCATGATAGAATTTGTGTTCCAGATATCAAGGAAATTAAGAGTATCATACTTAAGGAAGCACACGAAACACCTTATTCTATACATCCTGGAAGTACCAAGATGTATATGGATTTGAAAAAGATATTTTGGTGGAACAATATGAAAAGAGAAATTGCAAAATATGTGGCAGAATGTCATACTTGTAGTCAAGTGAAGGCTGAACACCAGAGACCAGCAGGATTATTACAACCTTTGCCTATTCCCAAATGGAAATGGGAAGACATCAGTATGGATTTTATCACAGGATTACCCAAAACAAGGAAAAATAAGGCTGCAATTTGGGTGATTGTGGATAGATTAACCAAAAGTGCTCATTTTCTTGCTATCAATCAGAGAGATACAGCGGCAACTTTGATTGAAGTCTATGTGAAAGAGATAGTAAGTAAGCATGGAGTACCTTTAACAATAGTTTCGGATAGAGGATCTATCTTTACTTCAGCTTTTTGGAAGCACTTGCATAAGAGATTAGGTTCAGATCTTAATTTTAGTACCGCATACCATCCTCAAACTGGAGGACAGACGAAACGGACAAATCAAATACTGGAGGATATGCTGAGACCATGTGTTCTAGATTTTGGAGGATCGTGGGATGAACACTTAGCATTAGCAGAATTCTCTTACAACAACAGTTATCAGAGTAGCATACAAATGGCACCATTTGAGGCTTTATATGGAAGAAAATGTAGATCACCAATATGTTGGTTTGAAGTAGTAGAAAGTAAGGAATTTGCAACGAAGTATATCAAAGAACAGCAAGTAATAGTTGATATTATCCGAGATCGTTTAAAAATAGCTCAGAGTAGACAAAAGAGTTATGCAGATCTTACCCGAAGACAATGGGAGCCCCAATTACAGGATATGGTATACTTGAGAGTTAGTCCGACCAAAGGAGTGAAAAGGTTTGGAGTAAAAGGAAAATTGAGTCCAAGGTATATTGGACCATTCCGGGTATTAAGTCAAAAAGGAACTGTAGCTTTTGAATTAGAATTACCAGAGATTCTATCACAAGTGCATAATGTGTTTCATGTATCACAACTCCGGAAGTGCTTGAAACCACCCGAAGAACCAATTGACTATGAGAAGTTAAAATTGCAACCAGACCTATCCTATGAGGAGCAACCGGAAAAGATTTTGGCTGAAAATTGGAAAAGATTACGAAATAGAGCTATCAAATATTGTTTGGTACAATGGAAGAATCATCCTGAAAGAGAAGCAACGTGGGAAAAGGAAGATGATCTACGACGAGACTACCCACATTTGTTCAGGTACCTCAGAAAAGAAACTTCGGGACGAAGTTTAGTTTAAGGGGGAGAGGATGTAATACCCCGTAGTTATAGGTTTCGAAAGGGTAGAAATAGAAGTTTGCATCTTTGCATTCATGCATATTTGAAAAATCCGAATAATTTTCACGCTTTTATGCAAAAAGGACTAAGAAGACGAACTCCGACCAACGTCTATGATTTGGAAACATATCACTGACTAGTAGTCGAGACAATTCGATCTAACATTAGTCGTCTATTTCGAAACCCTAGTTTTAAAAGAGAGGTTGGGTTATCACCTCTATTGAAAGTTTACTAAGGTAAATTCAAATTTGAATACAAATGTATCAACACTTGTAAACCTTATCTCTATTCTCACTCTCAAATTTTTGAATTCACATTCATATTCAACAAATACATTTTATCTTAATATTCTAAGAATTCATATCCTTTGTAATTCAACATTTAATTCTCCACAAAATTTCAATCATCATCATTACATTTCACAAACAATTTCATACAAATTAAATCTTATACAACAGTCAGCTTATTACAAGTGGAATTGTTCCACAAATCTGTTACAAACAAATTAGAATATCTAATATCAGGTCCTTATACAATTTCATTACAGAAAGTAAAAATAAAAGAAAAACCTATAAACTAAATCCTTTAGTTAATCTTCAGAAGCTCCAAACCTACAAAATCAAACACAATTCACAAAGAAAAGAATTGTTAAGGTTAGAAATTTTAGCCAAGTACATTGGTACTGGCTGTTGCTATAATACTTGGCAGAGTGTCAAATTCCATGAATTGGAATTGACATTTGAGTTCACAGACAAAAATCAAATCAAATATCCAACAAGAGGCAACTTGATCATGCTCAGCATGCATTAAGCATGTAAAAGGGGCAAAGGCAGAACCAGCATTACAACTTAGGCAACCTGAGGGACTAGCTGGTTATCACATGAATACATGATCATCTCCAAAATTTGTCCAAAGGCAACAAGGAAACAGAACAAATCATCTCTGCCAAATATACAATTTAAATCCACCTTCTTAATTGTGGTGTCACATTTACCATTAAATTGATAAATGGACCCAATAATTCTTAAAGCCACAGTTAAAGCCAATCACAACCAGTTACAAATTCTAGCCCAGCAGAGAAGCCACCCAAATCCATCAAGTATATATCAATTCCTCGGCAGCAGAGGGATGCCAAACAGTTCATAACCTTAGTATATAGCAGTAGTCGGCAGGAGTTTGATAAGATCAAGTGAGGTGGAGGGATAACTCCCTGCGCAAGGATCCTAGCCGAGAGTAATCCACCAGTGGATTTCAAACCATTCCACAACTCAAATGGATGGACCTGAACCATTCCATAACCATATTGAACAACATCAGCCGGCCAGAGCAAGGATAGGATCAAGGAGGAGGAAGAGTTAGCCAAAATGGAGTAAACAATGCCCAGGCACAGAAATTCAATCACCAGAGGATAAGAACCTCCATAGATTAACAGAAGGGTAGCAGCTCGAGGTGGAGGAGGGCCACTGCAAGCAGCTTACACATCACTTGCATTTATCCTGGTGTCACCACCAGATTCACCCAAAAACCCTATAAATAGGGCAGCCAGCCGAATTCACAAGGTACAACACAACCAAGCACATCACACACATTTCTGAAAATGTTCATCATCAAGAACATTAGCCACAACACACCTTGCAGCTAGAAATATACACTTTAGGAAGATTTGAAGCAGTTAGGAGGAGCAGGCTAACCACAAGACGCAGGTTGTCAGTATAGCCAGAAGACCAAGCTACTCAACAACAGCAGGTTGATCCTTTGAGTGTTATAGGCAGAGAAGGAGAGAATTAGCTAACTCTGATAATGACAGAGCCAAGCTAAGCATGTTTGCATGCATGGAAGGGGAAGAGAGGAAGTGAGGAGTATCTGTTCTTCTCAGAACCATGTTTAACATGGATTATGCTAAGGATAGATGAGTGGAAGTGAAGCACCTGTTCTTTATAAAATACACACAAGCCAGTAGCCTAGCATATCTGTCACTAGAAGAAGCACAGGAAAGCATAGAAAAGAAATTTTCCAAGCTAATTATTCTAGCCAGCTTCTGCGTAACTCCAGTGGAGGCATCACAGCATGCATAGCTAATCTCCTTTAGCCACAGAAATAATTCCACACTTGCACAGAGCACAGAACACAGCTATAGCAAGATATCCAATTCAAAAACCCTATTTTTCTCACCCAAATCTTACCTCTGTCAACTAAAGAAATTCTTCTAAATATACCCACTACTGAATCAAGCACTAAAACATCTAGAGCAAAATAAATCATCAACAACAAAATATATCCAGTGTACCAGTGAGATTTTTTTGCTAAGTACCAGTGAGGAGAAGTTGAGCAGCATAGCAGTAAGCTAGTCCAGAGAAGAGTCTAGAAGGAGGTGATAGCAGAGAGGAGGAAGAAGAGAAACCTTACCGTGCACCCATGGCCGTAACGGCATGACGACGGGGCAGTGCCCGTGTGGTCATGACGGAGGACCAAGGGAAGAATAGCCGCACCATAGCAACACCACCCCAGCACCACCGTAGCACGGAGGCGAGCTCCACACCGGCGGCGGAGCAGAGCAGGAGTCGGGAGCACGACGAATCGCGCTGCAACCGAAACCCACTCTAGGGGAGAGGTCCAGCATGAATGCGTCGGTGGAGAAGAAGGAGAACAGCTAGGCGGAGCCAGAGAGCGGAGCCATACACCTCATCATGGCGACGCAGCTCAGAGGAGGAGAAGCACGGCGGAGCGGCGCCATCACCAAAACCCTAACCCTAGGGATGGGTTGCGCACGAACACACCGGAGGAAGAAAAGCAGATCGACGGGGAGGAGAAGAGAGAGCATCAAAAGGGCTTTCTTTTGCGCCCTAGCACGACGGCGGAGATGACCGGAGCACGCCGGAATCGGTCGGCGACGGCGTAGGCGAAAAGGGGATCGCGTCGACCACGAGAGCGAGGGAGAGAAGAGAAGGAGAAAGGAGAGTGGTTCGGTCTGACCGAACCGGTGCGTTCGGGTTGACTCGGTTCAACCAAGTGACCAAGGACCTAAGTGCAATTTTAAGAAAGTGCTTACTTCAAATCAAATCTAGGTTATAACACAAATTTTGAGGCCAAAATAAGAGTCCTAAAAATCAAATAAAAATATGTTTTTAACTCAAAATTTTGCAAGGATTTAAAAAATGATTTTTACTTGATTTATTGGAAAATATTTCTTGAGTGAAAAATTCAAAGATCCTTAAGTGGAAATGATTTGAATTATTTTCCAAAATATTCAAAGATCCTTAATTGGAAATGATTTGAATTATTTTCCAAAATATTCAAAGATCCTTAAGTGGACATGATTTGAATTGTTTTTAAAATATTCAAGGATCCTTCAGTGGAAATGAATTGAATTATCTTCTAAAAGTAAAATAAATTACCATTCTGTAAATGACTGTCCCGTAACTCATCCTAGGTAAAACACACAAGAAAGGAAAAATCATCTTAAAATATGAAGGGGGGAATTTTCCAAAACCTCCAACAATCATTTCATCTATGCATAATAGCATGAATTGGATTTTCAAACCTTGTCTTATAAAGATAATGATGTTGATTTTCAGCACACGAGGTTCACGAATCGCCGGAAGCTTTAGACTGCACTACTTGTCAGTCTCAAGGCAAGTTCATTCTTGCATACCGTTTGATGTATTTTTATCAAAGTACTTGCAAAGTTACTTATACGTTCCTTTCACTTGCATCAAAAAGAAAACGTATTTTCGAATGATGTGGTATATACTATTGGTTGGCGGTGGAACAATGGTAAGATGAATAGGTATGGTGTTCCATCGTATGGGAAGGTATATATCCTTAGGAACTAATAACCCCTGTTCCAGTGATCCTTTCGCCGTAGTAAAAGCATCAACCAACGAACTTTGTATGGGCGGGGTCAGTCAGAGGCTTCTTTTCTCATCCGCATATCCTCGGCAGCCCTACACCGGGTTGGGTCGTTGCGGCGGCCAACAGCGTGGAAGCGCTTGCTCTTCCTACCCGACGGGGTAATTGGTGGGGAAGCTTGGGAGGGGTGTTGGGTATGCGTGGAACATGATTCCCCTACCGCATCACAAATGGGCGGATGTGTGTTGATTTGGGAGAACCTCCACATGACTGGATGTCCTGAGCCTTGGCTATAACACTCATGGAGTGTAAAGAGAGCAGATATAGGGCCAGGCAACTGTTGGGTAAAGTGATGCAACTCTGCAGAGTCAAACAACAAATTTGTGATTTCACAACCGTGTTCCCGGCATGGAACTACAAGATCGAGGCTGGAATGGAGTCCCATTTGGATTCACAAGACCGGTGGAGACTGTGGACATAGTTTTCAGAATAAAATCTATCTTTTGATGAAATGTTTACAAAAACTTGCATCTATGCCAAAGACCCGAGGTTTTGGCAGTAGCTAGTGCATGATACACCTTATCTATATATATTCAGAACTTGCTGAGTAACGCTGTTGCTCACCATTTCCTTTTTGACCCCATGCTTAGACTTTGAGGAGACAATCAAGGAGAGCTATGGAGCTTACCACGAGGACGAAGTGTACTACGAGGAACCTGATCTATCCGGAGGAGTGGAAGGCGTCGACTACCTGATTGCTTATGGAGGCGATGATGATGAGCCCGAGACTTAGTCTCCTATCTTAGGGGCAGGGCCAAACAATACTAGACTAGTACTACTTAGGTTGTTGAGCCCGATGGTTCTTAGTTTACTTCTTTCTATCGTTAATAAGTTGACCTCAGTCAACCGTACTGTAGTTGAAATTCCTCCCATGACGGAGGAAGACGTTGAAGCTTTTGTACATTTCTGGCTTGTAATCTTTAGCAGTGTGTAATAAAGTGGACCCACAATGTTTCTGTTGTACTACTCTGAGGAATGTAATATTTACGGATAAGTCCTTCCGTGGATGTTATGTCAACGACTTGTACACTACAATATGCAGTGGTGTGCGGGGTCACCGCAGTGGGTGAGGACCTGGCCGCGGCCAAGGGCCGCCCCTGCCCTATGGAGGGCCCCACCAGGTGAGTCACCTCCCACACTCTCTCTCTCACTCGAAAAATCACTCCCCCATTGTTCAAACCCGAGTTCTTGCTCTTGGGTGCTGGGATTTTCGATCTCTTTGCTCAGCCCATCATTCTTGCTGAAAATTGGTGCAAACCTTCTCCGGTATGTGACTCCTTCACCCCTCCAATTAGAATCTTGAATGGTTTTGTGTAAGTTGAGTATTTTGCTACTGTATATGACCTTTGATATGAACTTGCATGCTTGATTTGTAATTTGTTAGATGGTCTTGATGCATGTATTAGTTGGTATTAAGTTATGAGAGTAGTTTAATGCACTTCCTATATTTTACTTTCAAGTTTTATGAGGTTTGTTGAAAATTTTAGAAAAAGAAGAATATGACTAAGTTCAATTTTGGTGGGATTTTTAAGAAGGAGCCCTCTTCTCGTCGAGAAACGAGAGGTTCAAGTTCTAATACACCGATGAGGCCCTCATACAATGAAGATTTGGAGCCACTTGGCGTTATTGTGCTTGCCCGAGAGTCGGACGTGCGTTCATCGGTATACCCATGTTATGAATTTCTACAAGCTGCAGGTATACGCGATGAATTCACTAGTCTTGTTACTAATGCATGTTTGACGAATATTGTATTAGTGGAGAGGCCCCAATATCTTAAGCTCACTAACATCTTTGTGCAAAGCTTTAATTTCATTGATGATAAATATCACCCAAGTGTGGAGTTCATGCTATATGAACAACCTTGGAGAATGTCTTTGTCTGAGTTTTGCAGTGCTTTGGGTGTGAGGAACACGGGGCTCACAGGGAAGATGAACACGCAGCCCCAGTACCTCAAGGAGCTCTATGCCGACATCTGTCAGGATGATTGGAGGGACTCTACCCATGCAAAATTTGGGAGCATTCAGTTTCCAGCTGTGAGGTATTTGGGCTATGTCATTGCTCGTTGTATCCTTCCCCGGGATAACACGAGCAACATGTCTAGTCCTGATCTTGCTATTCTTGCCGCCGCAATTAATCATGATGAAACCTATAACATTGGCGCTCTTATTGCTCGTCGTCTTAGCACTAATAAGGTTAGAGGAACTATTTATGGAGGTATTATTGCCTCAATCATGCTTGCTACTGCCATGCTTCCTCCTAGAGAGGATGATTTAGAATTGGATTTTATTAGACTTGATCTTGCTGCAATGAAATCTCATCACTTTGTCACTTTTGATTCCACTTTGGAGAACCTGCAGTATAGATTATTATTTGGTTTTGATTTAGATAACCATCGCTTTGTGAGATTACCTGCTCCTGTTTTGTTTAACGCTGTTGCTAGGGACGTATACTCGTTTTCTGAGGAGGTGCTGGATGAGTACCTCGCATCACTAGTCCCTGAGGAGGAGCCAGAGGAGGAGCCACAGGACTTGCAGTGGAAGCCATAGCCGGGCGCCAACTGGGCGTGCCGCCACCGTGGTAGATGAGTCCCACTTAGGCCAAAATCCTAAGCTTGGGGGAGTACGTATCCCTCACCGACATCTCTTTATTTCGTTCACTCAATTATAATATGTCGGTGTGTTCGTTATGCCTTTGTATATCTATAAGTTTGTTTTCCTTTGCTTTCTTTTTGTTCTTTTCGTTTTGCTCAGTGGCTTTCGTTGCTCTTTTTGTTTACTACTTAGAAAACCCAAAAATATTTTCTCTTTGTTTGCTTTTCTTTCTTATAATCCAAAAGACCAAAAATATTTTCCTTTTGTTTCTTGTTCGGTCGTTTTTTTCTTGCTCGGCCGTTCTTTTCTTCGCTTTAAGTTGCTTCCTTCCAAAACTGAAAACAACAAAAAGATTTCTCTTTTAGCTTTTGCGTTTTCCTTTCACTATTTGAAAAACACAAAAATATTTTCTCTTCTTCTTTATTTTGTACAGTTGTTTTAGAGTTCAACCCGTGTTTGTGATGACACTTACACACTTTTATTATTTCTATATCGTTTGGATGTGCAAGCATCTATGCAATAATAATGATATTTGGCAACACGGATATGATGAGGAAATTTGGTAAGAACTCTATTTGCTTTCATTTTTGTACATATGTTTATCCTCGTGCTCATGTTTTAGTTTCCTATGATAGAATGTTGTGTAGACGATATTTCTTAGCCCTTCTGAATTCTTATGCTTAGCCTCAACTTGTTAAGAGTTAATAATTTGTCATGTAGACATGAGCATGTTTTGCATTGTTTATAACAAGATATGGCGAAGTGCGATCCTCCTCCAAAAGATTTATTTGGATTGACTTGGCACATGTTCACACATGTCAAAAGACCAAAAATACAGTCTGTTATGCCTTGACGATTTATTGTGATTAGAATTGTAGTATCACTCATATGCTCTATTCGTTGATTAATTTTGTCGCAAAGCATGATTATGACAGCAGTGCTCTCGATCGGTCGCTCCCCAATCTTTTGCTAGCCTTCATCTATACTGAGTGGGAACTCTACGCGTGCATCCAATACCCTGAGCCAAAAAGTATTCCATGAGAGTCCACCATATCTTCCTACATGTGGTATTTCCTTGCCACTCCAAGTAAATTTGTCATGTGCTACCTTTAAAATTATTAAAAATGCTCCTTTTGTGTCTCTGTTTTTAGCTCACGAGAAAGCAGTAGAGAGCTAGATATAACTTATGACAAGCAAGGTCATTTCCCCTTTTTTTTCACCCGGTGTTGATGGATTACGTCCTCACCTGAATCAACCCGAGAGCAGCTTAAGCAAAATATAAATATAACTCACCATTCTCCTCCGCACAATGAAAATCTGAGAAATCAGCTCTAAACATTGGACAGTGGTGAAACCAAGGAGAAAGAGGAGCGTACTCGCTCCTCTAAAACCCAGCTTCTCTCACAAGTCTAAAAGCCTTGCTTGTTATGGGGGACCAGATAGCTTCTCTGTTGTGAAATCGTTGACGAAAGCATGCATCTCTCAAAATTGTTTTACTTCTGTATTATAAAATAAAAATCTCTAGCACATGACTAATCCCTGCTTCCCTCTGCGAAGGGCCTTTCTTTTATATTTATGTTGAGTCGTCACCCTTCTTTGAGCATCATCTTATAGAGCATTGCTGTCATTCTGAGTATAATGTGCTTTGTCCCAAAGTTTTAATGATTTGAGCACGTTTGAGATATTTTCTCAGTTCTGAAAACTTTACATCTAGTCTCCGTTTAATATCTCAAGAGCTACCCGGCATTTATGTTTTGCCCTACAGAAGGGGCAAGCGAGAGATCACTATACCATGCCTAGTTATATGCATTACATCGGTGCTATTGGTTGCATGTTTTAAATTATTACTTGTTAGCATTTTGTTTGTTTTGCATTAGTCTCCATGATTGCTCAAGTCCTATTGTTTTTTGCAACCTCTTTTGTATGCTTATTAAAAGACTGATCATGGTTTAAACTTCTATGCTTTAAATGACGCAAATGTGTTTGTCAAAGTTTCTTTTATCGCATCCAGTTTGTCAACTGAATTGTTTGAGGACAAGCAATAAGGTAAGCTTGGGGGAGTTGATACGTTGCAAACGTATCAACTTTTCCAAACACTTTGCTATTTTTTGCCTCTGATTTTTAATGAATTGTTTGGAACTAACCCGAACTGACGCTGTTTTCAGCAGAATTGCATTTGGTGTCTTTCTTTTGTGCAGGGTTGAAAAGTTCGCGGAAAATTCCAGAAAAATCAGAAAAGGGATTTTTGAGAGAAAATAGCCACGGAGCCAGAAGACCCCGAGGGGGGCCACCCCAGGAGCAGGGGCGGGTCCCACCCGCGGGTGGGGCCTAGGCCGCGGCCGGGGGCCGCCCCTGCCCCTGGAGCGTCGCCTGATACGTGTCAAACGTATCTATAATTTTTGAGTGATCCATGCTAATTTTGTGATGTTGTCACATGTTTCTATTATCATATCACATCATTTTTATGCATTTTGTTAGACTAACCTATTGACAAGATGCCCAGTGCCAGTTCCCTGTTTTTGCTGTTTTTGTGTTTCAGAAATTTACTTCTGGAAATATTCTCGGAATTGGACCAAAATTTACGGAGATTATTTTTACGCCAAGACGAAGACGGAGTCCGAAGGGCAGCCTCGGAGGCAACCCACAGGTCGCAGGCGGCCTCCTGCCGCGGTCTAGCGGGGACCCGCGGGTGGGACCCGCCCCTGCCCATGGGCCACCTCCTTGGCCCCCTCCGACGCCTATAAAATCAGAAATAACCTAAAAACTACAGGGCGGCCATTATTTTCCACAGAAGTCATCCCAATGCGCCGTCACCTCAAACCCTAGTTTGGGGGTTAATCTGAAGCAGTTCTCGGCACCCTGCCGGAGGGGAGATCGATCTCGGAGGGCTCTTCATCGACATGCCTTCCTCCGGGATGCTTTGTGAGTAGTCCCACCTTGGACCTTGGGTCCATGGCAGTAGCTAGATGGTAGTCTCTCTCTCTTGTGCTTCATGTTTATGATCTTGTGAGCTGCCTAACATGATCAAGATCGACTATTGTAATACTTTGTGATGTGTTTGCTGGGATCCAATGGATTATGAAGTTATGATCAGATTGTGCATGATTCTTATATGTCGATTTATGTTCTTGCATGCTCTCCGATGTGCTTAGTTACTTTGGCCAAGTGATTGTCTGTATCTCCAAGAGAGAGTATTTATGCTAGATAGTGGGTTCATGCCCCCTATTGTTCCTAGGCATGAGTGACAGAAACGTCTAAGGGCGAGCGTGTGCTGTTGCTACTAAGGGTAAAACAGCGGTGTTAAAGTCTATTTTGATATTTAATATTGCTTAGTTCATGCACTTTACTTAATGCAAATGTCTGTTGCTTGCAACTTACTACCGATGGGTGCCAGGCTGGATAGCGATCCAACTGTGGACTTTCTAGACAAATATGCAGTTGGACTCAACGGTCTTTGTTCATTGTCGTGATGCCTCCATAAATATTATCATGTTCACTTTATCATAGCTAAGTTAAGTTTGTGTTATAATCTTGTCAATTGCCCAGCTGTAATTTGTTTACCCATCATATGATTGTTCTATTTACTTGAGAGACTCCACTAGTGAACCCATGGTCCCCGGTCCGTCTTTTTACATTGATTGCAACCTTTATTCATCACTTTTAATCATCATTACTCCACTGGTCACTTTTCATATTTCATTTATTTCACTATACAATTAACCGCTTTGTTTTCTGTGAGACCGGAAAGATTGACAACCTTTCCGCCGTTGGGGGCAAAGTATTTTGGTTGAGTGTGTGCAGGTCCACGTCTATTAAAGATTAAGCACCAGAGATCTTCAACATTCACTTTGTTGTTGATTTCATGGTCCTACTGGTTCGATAAACCTCGGTTCATTATCGAGGGAAAACTACTACTTGCTACATCTCCGTCTTCGCTTGGGGCACCACCCAACTCTTCATCAGTAGCAATCATCTGTCCTGAAAGGTTATTAAGAGCAGGCCAATCATTAATGGTTACGAAGGTCAAATTCCTCCTGTTTGTGCTCATCCACACACGTACACCTTTTTCACCCCACAACTGTAAAAGTTATTCAACTAGTGGCTTTAGGTACACATCAATCTCGTTGCCGGGTTGCTTCTGGCCTTGGATCAGCACTGGCATCATAATGAACTTCCGCTTCATGCACAACCAAGGAGGAAGGTTATAGATACATAGAGTTACAGGCCAGATGCTATGACTGCAGATCTGCTCCCCAAAAGGATTCATGCCATCTGTACTTAGACCAAATATTAAGTTTCTTGTGTCATCTGCAAAGTCCTTGTACTCTCTATTGATTTTTCTCCACTGCAACCCAACAGCGGGGTGTCTCAACATCTCGTCTTTCTTGCGGTCTTCTTTGTGCCATCGCAACAACTTGGCATGCTCTTTGTTTCTGAACAAACGTTTCAACCGTGGTATTATAGGAGCATACCACATCACCTTGGCAGGAACCCTCTTCCTGGGGGGCTGGCCCTCAACATCACTAGGGTCATCTCGTCTGATCTTATACTGCAATGCACCGCATACCGGGCATTCATTCTTATTCTCGTACTCCTCACCGCGGTAGAGGATGCAGTCATTAATGCATGTATGTACTTTTGCATATATAATCCTAGAGGGCAGAGAACCTTCTTTGCTTCATACGTACTGTCAGGCAATTCGTTATCCTTTGGAAGCTTCTTCTTCATTATTTTCAGTAACTTCTCAAATCCCTTGTCAGATAAACCAGTCTCTGCCTTCCATTGCAGCAATTCCAGTGTGGTACCGAGCTTTGTGTTGCCATCTTCGCAAGTTGGGTATAACTTTTTTTGTGATCCTCTAACATGCGCTCCAACTTCAACTTCTCATTTGCACTTTCTGCTTCTCTCTGTGCATCAACGATGGCCCGACGAAGATCATCATCTACCATGGGCTCATCTGGTGTCTCTTCATCTTCAGCTTCCCTCCTTGTATTATCACCGTATTCAGGGAACATAGAATAGTTGTCATCGTTCTCTTCTTCTTTGTTGTCTTCCATTATTACCCCTCTTTCTCCGTGCTTGGTCCAACAATTATAGCCGGACATAAATCCGGATTGAATCAGGTGGATGTGAAGGGTTTTTGAGGAAGAGTAATCCTTCTCATTCCGACAGACACGGCATGGACAACACATAAAACCATTCCGCGTGTTTGCCTCAGCCACATTGAGAAAAGAACGCACGCCTTGAATGTACTCGATAGAGCGTCGATCATCGTACATCCATTGCCGGTTCATCGAGCACCTTTTGTGCATAAGAAGGGAAAACATCATTACACACAACATCATGAATAGAGAAGTGACCAAAATTAATCAATACAAGTTCATCACATTAAAACCAAAGTAGAGTAGTGACCAAATGTAATACATAGTTCTCATAATTAAAACATACATTGAAATTAACATACAATTAAACTATCTAATGCATTTAAATGCAACAATAAATGCGATCAAAATCGCAACTAATGTAACCATTGATCCAACAGCATAATGATACCAAGCCTCTTTATTAATGGCATAGTTTCTAATGTTTCTAATCTTCGAGCGCATTGCATCCATCTTGATCTTATGATCATGGACGACATCGGCAAGATACAACTCCAATTCCATCTTCAATTCTTTTCAATTTTGCTTTCAACTTATTGTTTTCTTTTTCAAATAAATTTAGCATCTCGACAAGAGAGTTGGTTGGAATTTCCGGTTTAACTACCTCCTAGATAAGAATATATATGTCAAGTGTTGTTCGGCATAATTATTATAAACACGAAATTAAACAAATAGTTATAAAAGATAATATACCACATCTGAATCATAGATCGGACGAGGGCCGACGGGGACGGATATCAAAACCATGACACTATACATATAACAAACAGTCATAGAAGTAAAAAAAACTATACAACTAACTATGTAATCATACAAATAAGAATGTGTTTTTTAAAAATAAGAATAAGAGACTCACCAAGGTGATGCCGACGACGGGCCGGAGCGAGCGATACACGGCGGTGAGGACAGCGACCGAGACGGGACGACACTAAAACCCACAAATCATAGTTTAATTTGAGATCAAATTGCATATAAAACAAATAAACTAGCAATGTACATTACACAACTAACTTAGGCATTTCATCAAACAGCTAGCTAGCAATAGAAATGAAATGAGTAGCAAAACTAGCAATGGGGATGAACTTGAGCTCCGGGAGGATGAAGTTTCTAACCTATTAGAACTCTTGGATATATGGGACGCCCTTAATCTTGAAAAATCATGGAAAAAATGTCGATGAATATGAGCTAGAGAGGAGATAGAGAGGAGAAAAATGGTGATATGAGCTTTGAACTCGGGCAGGAAGAAGATGATATAGACCAGAGGAACTCTAGTCCCGGTTCGTGATACGAACTGGGACTAAAGGGTCTCGCGCTGGCCCCCACCTCAGCTGCGGCCTGCCGCAACCCTTTAGTCCCGGTTCGTTTCACGAACGAGACTAGAGGGTCCCCACGACCCGGGACTAGAGGGTGCCGGCCGCATAGCCGATGACCCGGGACTAGTCCCCCCCTCTAGTCCTGGTCCGAAACAAATCCGGGACTAGAGCTAAACGGGGCACTGGACCAAAGGTCCTTTTTCTACTAGTGTTGATCTCCATTGGGAAACAAACATACAATATGGAGAAGCCACAACGCATACCTTTTTCCCTCATATATAATTTATAATTTATAGTCCAGTCTAGGAGAGAAAAATTCCTGTTATTGTCTAGTAATACAGTATATACGTGTCCTTTAGAATGTGTTGATCCTAAGCCCAAGAGTTACTGGGCTGAGTCCATCGTATATTCTTTTCTTGGACGACCCAACCCATTTATTTTGTTATTGGCTTATTCCCGTATATCCTGCTTCTCGCCGCTACAGTTTTCTCGTATTGTTCCGAAAAACTCCCCAGCATCGAGGGCGGCGCCGAGATGGCCAGCTGCCTCCGTACTTTGCCGGCGTTGGAGCCGCTGGAGGACTACGATCTGCTGGCCGAGATCCTCCTCCGCCTCCCCTCTAAGCCTTCCTCTCTCCCCTGGGCCTCCCTCGTCTGCAAGCGGTGGCGGAGCATCGCCACCGACGCCGCCTTCCGCTGCTGCTTCCGCACCCACCACCGGAAGCCCCCCATCTTCGGTGTCTTCGAGGAGTGCGACAGGAAACTCAAATTCATGCCTCTCCTTGATCCTCCTGACCGCACCCCTGCAGAGCGCTTCTCGCTGGATCTCAGCACCGACGATGTTTTTACCTGGAGATTACTCGGGTGCTGCCATGGACGCGTCCTCCTTATCAACCCATGGGATCATACGCTCCTCGTGTTTGAGCCTGTCTCCGGAGACACACACCGCATTCTCATTCCGCCAGAATTCGTCTGGGACGGGTTCTCCTACAGCGACGCAACGGTGCTCTGCGCTGCCGGCGGCGACCAGGAGCACGTGCACGGAGAATGCCACTCGAGCCCCTTTAAGGTGGTCTTGGTACGTACCAGAAAACTACAGCAGGCAGCTGTCGCATGGGTCTACTCCTCACAGACTGGAGTATGGGGAGATCTCGTCTCGACGATGGAACCATGCACCGGTGGTATAAGCCGTCTCTCCCGCACCCTTGTTGGAAATTCCCTTCACTCGTCGCTAATTGGGTCTGCAGTTGGTATACCCCGGTTTGATTTGGATAACCAGAGCCTAACTGTGATCGATGGGCCTCCTGCTATACCCCGTTGATAGCCAAATTCAGATCATCCGGGCAGAGGATGGTGGTCTTGGCCTCGCCATATTGTCGTACCCGAACATCCAATTGTGGGACCGCAAGGTCGATTGTTGTCATGGTGTTGCCACATGGGTGCCGCGGAAGACGGTTAACATGGACAACATGCTTGGTCAGAAGGCTGATTCTGCACATATAGCGGGGTACGCCGAGGATGTTGATGCGATTTTTTTGTCAATGTACGAAGCTCCGGACAGTGATCCCTCCACAAATGTCCTTGTCATCATTCATCTTGAGTCATGGAAGGTCGAGAAACATCGTGGAGGCTTCAGTAAGAAGGACTTCCATCTGTTCACAAACTTCTATACTGCCGGTAATTTCTCGTCCTTACATTACAGGAGTAACATCAATCCGCTTATTATTTATATATGGTTTCTCGAGTACCTATTGTGCTTGAAACTATAAAGTTTCTAGTAATTTGGTTACCATTTTCCATTTTTCTTGATCGATGAAATTAATAGCTGTGCTGTTTTTTATGTTACAGGTTTACTATACCTTTGCAAAGCATTTTGACTAATTTATTCTATCATACTATAGCTGCGGAGTTAACATACATTGTATGTAAAACCAGTGTGAAAATCAGTAAATTTGGTTATGGTCAAATGGCACCTTCATGGTAAATCTTGCACCTTAAATCTAAACATACCCTGCTCCAAGATGGACACCATTGCTTCTGTTTACATATGATTTCCTATCGACAGTCAACCCTTGAACCGAGCTCTTGAGTCTGTATTAGGAGTAGCTAATAATATCTTCATATGGCTGAGCTGCTGACAGTTATAAAGAATAAGATCATATGTCAAACCAGTTGAGTTGAGTTTATCAAAAACAATTGGATTGTGGATAGCTGTGTTGGATATGGTCATCATACCTGACCATTTCTCAACGAGAAAATTGATCATAAGTCCCTTAGGTGATTTGCAATCGCCAATGTGTCAATAGGAGCTGTATCCTGTTATATGCCCCTAAGTTGAGACACCAATTTGTGTTTAATAATCTTCACCTTTGTATGCATAGCTTGTTTGTGTAGAGTCACTTGGCTGCATCGACGAATTACCCCTACCTTCTCCGTTTTGTTTTGGTCTAGATCTAGCAAATTCTCAGACGAATCTGATCATTTAGTTACACAATTGTTCAGAGGAAAAAACTAACTAACTAATTGATAACAAAAATCCGTAGTAGTGCCTCGTGTTAGAATTTAGTGTGGATGCCAGGATGGTACTATTTTTATAGAGAAAAAATATACAAGGAGAATATCTATTCTGCTTGATCTATTTCTAGGTTTGATACTCTTGTTAGCGTCTTATGAAGTTTTCAAATGGATAAATAACTCTTACTTATTATGATTGATCGTACTCGGGAATCTGGTGAATATAGAGAACCAAAGGATGCGACCTTCTTTTCTGGGAAAGAACATGGCATGATTTTAGGATCATTTGGACTCACACATCAGGAATGTTAGGTTGTGCCGAACCTTCACTCCATGCTCAAACACGGGTTTTGTCTTCCATGCTCGTTTCGAGTGTGAAACGACCCAACTTCAAAGATTCAGTCATGAATTTTATATACGTGAAGTTCATATTTCCTGATCCTTTTGAGCTATGGCTAATGAGGTCGGTTGCTTCACAGGCACTGCTAGAGCGTGAAGTACTCCACCAGTATCGTCATTCATCTCTTGGACGCTCTGTTTTTTTCTGATCCGCATATTAGAGAGGCACTGGGGAATACCGTGAAAGGGAGCCTGTGCACTTCGTCGGTTGTCCCATTATTATCTATACCAGTGCTATGTAATATTATTACATCAAAGCAGTCTTGCAGCTGTCAGTGCCTATGCCTGTGAGCTATGTATTCTTCTTCTGTTTCTTCTATCCGGAAAAAGGAAGATGCATTTGTGCTGTTTCTCAGACTGGATCCGGGACAACCGAGAACTATCAGTATTCTCTAGTATCCAAGCCAAGCCACGGTAACAAGATCACCATGTCTCTGTTACCATTATTACCATTGTCTATTCCTGAATCCTGACCATGCATTCCTGTACCTGCTAGTCATAATTAATCATACGTTACGACAATGAAACTGGACAATTTGTTACGACAAATGCATGAAACTGGTGTGAAACATTGTTCAGAAATATATATGTGTAGAATCTTGTGTGGAAACTGTCATCCATCGACAGTTGAGCATACAAAGCATCCGCTAATCAAAGAGTCACCAGACATCAATTAGGGTACTCGGGCGGTACGCAGCAACTTGACAATGGCGAACAAAGAAAATAAAGCATCCATCCATATGTAATCTGTGCCAGCCCAGGATAGAACAGATCCCCAGACTGACTAGCACCAAAGACAGCAAGCAAATTGTGAAAAATGCAGTGCGATGACAATAAATTTACTCAACATATAAAGACATTATCTAAGCAACGGAATATAAACCAAGAATGAATAATTCATAACTTTAGCACTGGCTGCTCTGCCCTGTGAAAGGCATTATCATCCTCCCACCATTACTCTCGAAACAGGCTTTCGCCCCGCTATATTAATATAGCAACCACACGATACAACTGCAGGGGCCACATCACAAGCAAGCCCAAAAGAAACACAAGAAGAAAGAAAAGAGAAACTAATGCCAACAGCGTCGGTTCGACGAAAAACGAAGATGATCCGCAACCGCTGCGCCCTCCGGAGAATTCCCACCACGCTCTTAGCACTCGATGCACCGTGTACCAAGCAACACCTTCAAGAAGGGGTGCGACGACAACGACGCTGCTGCCCGGACGAGTCCTAGGGTTTCCCCCGGTACACGGAGGGGCAAGGAGAAGGGGTACACCCGGCGCCCTTCAGGAAGGACGGCGGCGCCCGCGGGCGTCACCGCGTCGGTGTCGGCCAAAACCGACAAGGATTTCTCCCGACCCCCAAAAACCCGCCCTAGACGCACCATCGTGCTCCCCCAAAGCTCACCGCCCACCGTACCAACACGCGCAAGAAACAGCAAGGTAGCAGCCACGCGGGAGGGAACCGCCTCCACCGCCAATGGCAGTAGCCGACCGGACCACCAGGCCCACCATTACCACGCCACCAAATCAGGGACCGCAATTTGTTGATGCTCAGTGAACTCTTCTTAATGGAAGAAGGCACCCGTTCATCTAACAAGGAGAGAGTGTAAAATCCACGGTGCATGTATATATATATGTTGCAACTGGTGTCTGGTGCATGCATACGTCGGCTACGACAGAGCTCCCTTGTCAACAGGGGATAACATCTATTCTCGCCGGCAGTAAAATATATATACCGGCCTCCCAAAAGACAACAAACAAATTGGCCGTAAATTTAATGAACAAATAAAGACATTATCTAAGCAACGGAATATAAGCCAAGAATGAATAATTCATAACTTTAGCGCTGGCCATTACCACGCCACCAAATCTGGGATGGCAATTTGTTTTGATGCTCAGTGAACTCTTCTTGGAGGAAGAAGGCACCGGTTCGTCCTATCTCTATGTTCAGATGAAGTGTAACGACGAGAGAGTGTAAAATCCACAGTGCATGTATATATGTTGCAACATGGTGTCTGGTGCATGCATACATGGGCTACGACAGAGCTCCCTCGTCAACAGGGGATAACATCTATTCTCGCTGGCAGTAAAATATATATCTTATCTTGGGTTTGATGACCTCAAGTTTCTCTACAATTCAGCTCCCACAAGAGGTGGTGTGTGGCGAAAGTTCCAGCACATTTCATCCGCCAGGAGCCCAGGAGGATTGTGTGCCGAAAGAACCGTCTTGTCACGGGCTGACGATGATTCTGGGGTATATCTCATTCATGTGAATGAGTTTCAGTTTGACATTTGGCTCCACAAAGAGGGCCGATTGGTTGCAGGTGGATACCATTTCCTTGGGTGAGATATGCACTGATTTGAGGATGTCAGATAACACGCTTGAGGATGAGCATACTGCTGTTATACGAATTATATAGGTGGGGGTCAATGCTGGTTTTGTGTATCAAGGGCAGGACAGTGCGTAAAGTGCATGAGATGACACGCGGGAATTCGTTGTTTGCTTTGCATCCATGCATTTTTTTAACGATTTGACCTCCCAAATTCCATGCGTCCAAGGATGATCACGTAAGGTTAGCCTTTCGCCCTTTGGTCATGCTACTAATTTTTTTTTTTGTTTGGCCGTAATAGAAGTTGCCTTTTTGAGTTTCAGAGAAGAAACATTCATAATCACTAGTGGAAACAGGGGCTTCGGTTTGGCCCTTCCGTCCCGGTTCCCTTACGGACCGGTACCAATCGTGGCACTAGTCCCGGTCATTGGTCCCAGGGCGCCCGCCAGGACCAGTCCCGGTTCGTAGGGGACCTACCGTCCCGGTTCGTGTTACGAACCGGTGACAAAGGGATGCGGGAGGAGGCGACAGAGGTGGGACCAGCCCGGACAATGCACTGTCCCGGTTCTATTTACAGACCGGGACTAATGGAGGGACTTTAGTACCGGTCCTTGTTACGGACCGGGACTAAATATATTCTATATCATCTTCCACCCCCCGACCCGGCCGTGGCCATTTTTGAGCTCCGGGTTCATCTCCATTTTCTTAACCCTTGCTCCTCCCAACCACGAGTTCGGCCCCTATTTTCTCCACCATTTGTCAAGTTTGGCGGCACCTCATCTACCCGACGGTTAGCACTCCGGTGTTCCTTTTTTAGCTCATTTTGGTGCTACTTAGCAAATTTTATTTTTCTAGTGCTAGCAAGGTGTTTGATGAAATGCCTAAGTAAGAGATTTCATTTTTTTTACATGCAATTTTAGCTCAAATTAAAGTATAATGTATTGGGTTTACAGTTGTCCGGTGACCATCTTTACCATCGTCGATCGCCCGCGCCATCCCGTCGCCGGCACCTCCTCGGTGAGTCTTGTTTTTATCCCTTTTTAACTTATTGATATACTTTAGATGCATGTATATTATCTTACTTTTTTTATATGTATAGTGTGTCATGGTTTTGATATCCGTCCCCGTCGGTCCTCGTCCGGTCTATAACGATCCGGATGTCGTTGTTGAACCGGAAATTCCAACCGACCCTATCATCGAGTTTTTTGAAAATGAAATTAATGATTTGAAAGCAAAACTGGAAAGAAGTGAAAATCTCCGTCTCCAAACCCTAGAAGAGAAGATGAAATTGGAGCTCCATATTGCCGACATCGTCGATGAGCACAAGATCAAGATGGATGCAATGCGCTTGAAGATTAGAAAAATTAGAAATTATGCCATTCATAAAGAGGCTTGGTATCATTATGGTGTTGGTTCGATAGTTACCATAGTTGTGATTTTTATCGCATTTGTTGTTGGGCTTAAATTCTTTAGATAGTTGTATGTTAGTTTGAACCAATGTATGTTTGTGAGACTATATGTATTACATTTGGTTATTTGCTCTACTTTGGTTTGAATGTGATGAACTTATATATTAATTCACTTTATCACTGTTATATATTGAAGAAATAGTGTTAATGGTTTTTTATATTTTATTTATATAATGCAGATGAGTCAGATGAGTCGGCAATGGATGTACAGTGACCGACGTTATCCCGACTTTATTAATGGCATGCATTATTTTCTCCAAGTGGCTGAGAAAAACAAGCCGCCAAATGGTTTTATTTCATGTCCATGTAGTGTCTGCAAGAATACTCAGGACTACTCTACCTCACAAACCATTCACGTCCACCTGTTGAAGTCCGGTTTCATGACCGGTTATAATTGTTGGACCAAGCATGGAGAAAGAGGAGTTATAATGGAAGACAATGAGGAAGAAGAGGATAATGACAACTATCCTATGTTCACTGATCACGGTGGTACATCAATGGCGGAAGATGAAGCTGAAAAAGAGCCCATTGTTGATGAGCCCGATGACGATCTTCGTCGGGCCATTCTTGATGCGAAGATAAACTGTGGAAGTCAAAACGAGAGGTTGAAGTTGGAGAGAATGTTAGAGGATCACAACAAATTGTTGTACCCAAATTGTGAAGATGGGCAGAAAAAGCTGGGCACCACACTGGAATTGCTGCAATGGAAGGCAGAGGAAGGTACTTCTGACAAAGGATTTGAAAAATTGCTGAAAATAATAAAGAAGATACTTCCAAAAGATAACGTATTGCCCCCCAGTACGTACGAAGCAAAGAAGGTTGTCTGCCCACTAGGATTAGAGGTGCAGAAGATACATGCGTGCATCAATGACTGTATCCTCTACCGCGGCGAGGAGTACGAGAATTTGAATGCATGTCCGGTATGCGGTGCATTGAGGTATAAGATCAGGCGAGATGACCCTGGTGAAGTTGAGGACGAGGCGCGCCCCAGGAAGAGAGTTCCTGCGAAGGTGATGTGGTATGCTCCTATAATACCACGGTTGAAACGTTTGTTCCAAAACAAAGAGCATGCCAAGTTGTTGCGATGGCACAAGGAAGACCGTAAGAAAGACGTGATGCTCAGACACCCTGCTGATGGGTCGCAGTGGAGAAAAATTGACAGAGAGTTTCCGACATTTGCAGATGACGCAAGGAACTTAAGATTTGGTCTAAGTACAGATGGCTTTAATCCCTTTGGAGAGCAGAGCTCCAGTCATAGCACCTGGCCTGTGACTCTATGCATCTATAACCTTCCTCCTTGGTTGTGCATGAAGCGGAAGTTCATTATGATGCCAGTACTCATCCAAGGCCCGAAGCAACCCGGCAACGACATTGATGTGTACCTGAGGCCATTAGTTGAAGAACTTTTACAATTGTGGCGCGAAGAAGGTATACGTGTTTGGGATGAGCACAAACAAGATGAATTTGACCTACGAGCATTGCTGTTCGTGACCATCAATGATTGGCCAGCTCTTAGTAACATATCAGGACAGTCAAACAAGGGATACAATGCATGCACACACTGTTTAGGTGATACTGAAAGTATATATCTGGGAAACAAGAATGTGTACCTGGGGCATCGTCGGTTTCTTCCGGAAAGGCACATCGTAAGAAGGAAAGTGTGGCACCCCGATCCGGAGATCGAGTTACCCCATATATCAGTCCCAGGAGCACTGAATATATGACAACTTGATAACAGAACATAACCACTTTATTAAGGGGTCGGGGAACCGACGATGGATTACAAGGGTCTCATTACAAGGCTGCGCCCTGGCACACACAACAGTTTGTACATTATTTATCGAACATGACTTCATCAGAGGGCGTCAGCGGATTGGCGGAAGCGTGCGACGAAGAGGGCCTAACTCCACAGGGCTCTGCCTGGATACCGGATCTAGTTCTCGTACAAGGGGTACTCGGCGACGGGGGTAGGAGGATCTGGCCACATGAAAAGCCAGGTGAGTACATGGAATGTACTTGCAAGACATCAATCCTCAATCAACCGTAACCAACGATCCTATATGGCATGTCATGGGTGCAGGTGCGAGTCCAAGCTTAACGATTGGACTTAACTTACCTACTTACCTGTGACGAAAACCGTGGATTATGAGAACGAGTCTCATTCCCACACAACAATATTCTCAACACTTAGGTTCTCAAGCGTGACCAACTCTAGTCCACCTCGAGCTCAGCTTTTGACCAACTATGGTCCACTTTTCAGCTCATTCAACTTTGGCCAACTCTGGCCGTTTGGTGAATTTATTTCTCCGTGTTCGACTGGACTGACTCTAGTGTGACTGGACCCAACACCGTTCCTTAGGTAGGAACAATACTAGATTCTAGATTTGACACTCTCGAGAGGTTGCAACTTTTATCCACACGTTGGGGTCTAAGCTTGTACAGCCGGTACCTGCCGCACAAACCTATCTCCCCGTAGCCGTCCGCACTACCAAGGCACTCCTTATGTAGCTACCGACTTACCACTCGGGCTAAGTCTTATGACGAAGTGAATCCGGCACGTCCCCAACTCATGAGCAACGCCTAGCTCCGGAACCTTCACAAGACTAGCCCCGACCACAACTATGCAGTAACCGACTAGACTTGCCAAGTGGGTAGCATCAAAAGAGGCTCGGTAGGCTATTAAGCTACGGTCTTCCCATTTCAACGACGCATGGTTGTGCGGGTGTGTTTGGCGAGTGGCACTATTTGACTCAATCTAGTCGACGGAGGTGGTTATCTTTTTTAGTCAATTTTTATTCTCGGCCATAAGACAGCAGCAAACGTTAGTCCACAAGATATACATGAGCATCAAATAATCACATAGTAGTTCAGCAAGGTAAAATAAGGTCAACCGGGCGATGGCGGAGTTTCCTCCGACCAGTGACAGCCACAGGTTGAGTAAAGATAAAATAACAAAATCAACCGGGCGAGGACGGAGATGTCTCCGGCCAGTTGCAGCCACGGGTCGAGTAGGAAATTAAAATGACAAAATCAACCGGGCGAGGAGGGAGATGTCTCCGGCCAGTTGCAGCCACGGGTTGAGTAAATAAATACGCACACCCCACTCTACGGAAAGTAGACGAGATTCAATCCACGTGGGCAGAGCCCGACATGTATTTAGTCGCCGGCCGGAACTCAACCCACACTTGATGGGTTTATCGTATTGCAGGAAAGTAAGGTTACTTGAAATAAAAGTACTGAAAGTAGGCGAGATTCAATCCACGCGGGCGGTGCCCAACATGTATTTAGTCGCCGGCCGGAACTCAACCCACACTTGATGGGTTTATCGTATTGCAGGAAAGTAAAGTTACTTGAAATAAAAGTACTGAAAGTAGGCGAGATTCAATCCACGCGGGCGGTGCCCAACATGTATTTAGTCGCCGGCCGGAACTCAACTCACGGAACATGAGTTTATCATATTGCATGAAATAAAGGTGACAATAATAAATTGCATGAAATCATAGGCATGAAATATTAGCATAGGGTGACATATGAGATGCAACTACCGCTCAATCAAGCAACAAATACAACATCGAGGACTTGGAACAGATGGTTGGGGGCTGATGGCTTGCCTTCGGGTGTGGGATCAACTTCTCCTTCGTTGAAATGGTCGGAATCTATTAGAGAATTCAAAAATAGGCATTATAAACCTTCCGATAGCTACTCAACTACTTCCCAAGCAAATAAGCTTCAAATATTTCAAAACCAGTGCCAATGGATAGAGAATTTCAAAACAAAACTACTGCAAAAAGATTCATATTTTTCTGAATTTTTTTGAGGGAGTTATGACCTCCCAAAGTTTGACCTAGAATCTGCCAACTCTAAAAACAGAGAAAATAAAAAGAAAACGGTTTGGTTTAAGTTTAAAAATCTGACGGCCTGGGCCCACTAGCCAGTGGCCCATTAGCCGAACCGGTACGCTCCAGGAAAAAGAAACAGAGGGGGGGGAAGTCGCCGTCGCCGGCGTGCTCACCGTCGAGGATGAGGGCGTCGATTCCGGCGGTCCTAGGGCAATGTGAAGGTGGCTACGGGCTCCGGGAGGGGTGGATTGGAAGAGGGAGGAGGCTTGGGCGGCGGGGTGGCTCTGGAGGTGGTGAATTGCTTGGGGACAGAGCGGCGGGAACGGGCTCGTCGCCGACGCTCCGGTGCTCCCGGGGAGCTAATCGTGGCCAGGGGGGAGGCTCGGAGGGGAGGGGGTGGTGGTGTGGTGGTCGAGGGAGCCGGGGTCTCCTTTTATAGCCCACCGCGGTGGGGGTCCGGACGCGGGCCGCGGCGAGGTGTCGAGAGAGGAGACCGTGGCAGGGGAGGAGACGACGGACGGCGCGCCGTCGGTGTAGCTACAGGGTGGAGCTAGACGACGGGATTCGCGCGTCGTTGATGAGCACGGATGGCGTGGCACGGCCGTGGATAAGCACCGGGTCCGGGCGGCGCGTCGGGGTGGTGGCGCGTGGATGCTGGACAGAGGGAAGCGACGGGCGGCGCGTCGAGGGTGTAGCGGCAGGGTTGCTGTGCGATTCTGCCTCGACGGGATTCGCGGAGAGGCTGTGCGGCACTGTGAGGGGAGGGTCCCGCGGCAGCGCTGTTCTGAGCGGCGCGTCGTCTAGCGGACCGCGGCGTGCGGGGTGAGGGAGGGGCGGCGCGTGCGTGCTGGAGTCGATGGAGGAGGTGGGGAAGGTAGGGGAACACGAGAGGGGGCGAGGGGGAGGTCACCGGCGGCGACCATAAAGGGGCGGCGCCGTCGGGTGCGGGCATGCCCATGTCATGGCCATGCCGACATCGGCATGGAGATGTTTTCGTCAGGTCACTGCTCTAAATGCAAAACCTTTCGCGTCACTAGGTGCCAAATTCAAAGTACTACAACTTTGCAGAACAAATTTTGTCCAAATTCGAAACTTTGGTTAAGCAAAAATTTCAACAAACACCTCTGGTCAAAAAGGGAAAAGGGGTTTTGGGCATTTAAAATAAAGGACAATTGGCCAGAAAAATTCATGTAGGTAGGGATTGGTCTAGGGCACCTACCCTATAAATTTTGTAATTTTTGAAAAATATTCAGTAGGGTTTCCAAAAATAACAAGTTTGGGGCAGAAAGTAAAGTGGAGAAAATCTCCAAAAATTCTCTAGCAAGGTAGGGAATATTTTTGCATATTTGGGTTACATACTTGTTAGAGATCTTCCCTGAATTTTTGTAGAATTTTTGAAAAAGGTTTTGACCTACTTCCTTTGGAAAGCTAGGGTTTTGGGGTTTTCGGCAGAAAATAAATCAGGGGAAAAGTCAAATATTTTCCTAACAAGTCACCCAATGTTTTTGCATAAATAGGTTCTACACTAGATGGGGATCACTCTGGAATTTTTGGGGAATTTTTGAAGTCACCCTTGGTTTAGCTCCTTTGGAAGGCCAGGGTTTAGGCCCCTTTTTGTATTAAGGAAAAGACAAATATCTTGTGAACCTTGAGGGTTTTGGTAATGTGGGATCAAATAGAGGTGCCAAGATCAGAAGGTCCAAATCCAAATCCAAATTTTGTTTTTGTCAAAGAAAATTTTATAGGGCCAAAATTCGGGATGTGACAAACCTTCCCCCCTTAAAATGAATCTCGTCCCCGAGATTCGAGTCGCTCATGGAATGGGTATGGTTTACTGGCATCCAACAGATCCTTTAGTTTCTTGGTAGCTGTCCCATCGGTGTGTTTACCCCGTTGTACCTTATAGATCCTTGTGACCCTGCTATGGTTGCAGTGTTCTGACTTATCCAAATCTAATGGGAAATCCTCGCACATAATTTGGTGGCTTAGCTCCAGGTTCGGGGAAAACGGGAAACAAAATTTTGCAACAAAATCCTTGAAAGATGCAGGAGTGGGAGGCTCCGGAGTCAAACAAACTTAGCGCAAGTTTAGTGTTGATAGTTGACATACCAAGCGCCGCTTCTGAGGCTTCGTAGGTTTCTTCGGCGGTCATGTGGTGGACACGGGCGACTTGAGGTGGCTTCATTGTTCCGGTGGGAGGGTTGTTGAGGTTGCCATTGTTGTTCTGGGTCAGCGGGCAATCAGCTATGTAGTGCCCTTTCTTGCCGCACTTAAAGCAGGAGTTCTCCCTCTTGCAGTCATCCACGAGAGGACGCTTGTGGTAGAAACACTTCGGGGGTATCCCTCCTTTCTGGGTGGGGTCCAGGTAGTTGGAGGTGTAGGGGCCTGTGAGTTGGGTGGCCAGGTACGGGGCTTCTTGTGAGCTTCTTCAGGCTGGTGTTTGCGAGACTCAAACTTCCTCTTGTGGGAATCATAGATGGTGCGGTGTTCCTTCTCTGAAATCAGTGCGGTGTCTACCAAGGCTTGAAAATCTGGGAACTGTAGGACGCTGAGTTGAGTCTTGATGGCCTGGTGCATTCCGTGGAGGAATCTGTCCCTTTTCTTCTCATCTGTGTTGACATCATCTGGGGCATAACGGGCAAGGTCGTTGAACTTGCTCAGGTACTCGCTTACAGTGGAGCTGCCCTGGGTGAGTGCTAGGAGTTCCTGCTGCTTCATCTTCATGAGGCTTGAGGGTATGTAGGCTTTACGGAAGATTTCTTGGAATTCAGTCCAGGTGATAGTGGTTCCATTTCCTCTCATATCTTTCTGATTGTCCCACCACACATCGGCTGGTCCTTCAAGATAGTGAGTGACGAAAGGTACCTTGTCTTGCTCATCAACGTGAGCGATCTCTAACTTCTTTTCCATGGTACGGAGCCAATCATCTGCTTCGAGTGGGTTGGTGGCCTGCGAGAACTGAGGTGGCCGAGTGCGCTGGAAGTCTTGCAGCTTGGAACGGGTCGGGCGAGGGGCGTTCGGTGCTTGCATGTAGGTGCCAAATTCTCTCATAATTTGGGTCATGTACAGCTGGTGGCGTTCATCCATCATCAACAATAGCTGGCTTGGAGTTGGTTCCGGTGGAGTTGGCGGCTGTGGGGGCATTGGGTCCATGCCGGCTTGTCGGGCTGAACGGCGGATTGGGGTTCCTTGGCTGCCAATTGTACCTGTGTTGGGCCTCATCCTGGTTGGTTGAAGGGGGGGGGGGGGGGGGTTGACGGGTGCCATGAGCTTCCATAAGGGGAGAAAGAAATGCAACATCCAAGAAGATCCAAATAAAAGCAAGAGATAAAACCAAGGTGTTTTTATACAATGGAGAGTTGGGTTACATGACACATGGTACACAATATTATGCGAGGGACAAGCCATTACTCCTACATTATTCATGTGCGCGTCAGACTACGCGATTGTTGACTACGATACACAACTAGGATGCAAGCGCTACTGCTCCTGAGGCTAGCGTCTAGAGCTACATCTCGAGGGGAGTAGCAGGTGCGATGATGTCGATGCCGTTGATGCTCCTTCCCAGCGCTATGGGGGTGTACGAGGGGAAGGGTGTGCCGATGTCGACGCGGAGACACTGGGCCTGAGGTTCCTGAGGGTATCCAGTGAAGAAGCGAGGAGGGGCGCTAGAGCTACGGAACGCGGTGGTTCGAGCGGGAGTGGAAGCGAGTTTTGCTCTCAGCTGGTCAAGAGTACGGGGAAGGTGAGCTGGGTACGGAGGGATCTGGTGGGAAGGACCGAGTCCTGGTGCTCTTGTTGCTTCAACCGCAGCCATGCTGGCGTGAGAAGGTGTGTCGTGCAGATACTGGTGGAGGTAGGATGTGTACCGGAGAAGGGCGGTGAGTTTTGAAGAGAGATCCCTCGGGTTGGGAAAGAGGACATCTCCGTTGCCCCAATCCAACCTTGGGAGGTGTGCATAGCGGGGGCACCTCCTCATGATAGGGTCGTGGGTGCGGAGAAGAACGATGGCATCTGCAGCGGCTTCTTGGATGGCTCGGGTCTCCTGGGGGTGGACGTCGGAGGAGCGGGCGTACGTGTGTCCTTGGCCCACGGGCGAGGCGCACAAGTAGACGGTGGCGATAACCTCCGAGTGGGTCCCATCACGACGGGAGCATAGCACGCGGTAGGTCGGAGGAGGAGAGGTTGGGTAGAGGTGTGCCCAAATCTCGCGGAGGAATTGTGGCATGCCGGGAACGTTCCAGGCGGGGGTTTCTACGGGTAGCTCAAACTTCATCTGTACCAAAGGTAGAAGCCAAAAATGTGAGTTGCAAGGTTAGAAAAACACAAACAGATAGAGAAACAATTAAAAGCAAGCAAAGCAACGTTCGCTATCTAAGGTTCCGTTTAGAACTAGGGTATCCTATAGGCAGTTAGGCTCTGATACCAAGCTCTGTGGCACCCCGATCCGGAGATCGAGTTACCCCATATATCAGTCCCAGGAGCACTGAATATATGACAACTTGATAACAGAACATAACCACTTTATTAAGGGGTCGGGGAACCGACGATGGATTACAAGGGTCTCATTACAAGGCTGCGCCCTGGCGCACACAACAGTTTGTACATTATTTATCGAACATGACTTCATCAGAGGGCGTCAGCGGATTGGCGGAAGCGTGCGACGAAGAGGGCCTAACTCCACAGGGCTCTGCCTGGATACCGGATCTAGTTCTCGTACAAGGGGTACTCGGCGACGGGGGTAGGAGGATCTGGCCACACGAAAATCCAGGTGAGTACATGGAATGTACTCGCAAGACATCAATCCTCAATCAACCGTAACCAACGATCCTATATGGCATGTCATGGGTGCAGGTGCGAGTCCAAGCTTAACGGTTGGACTTAACTTACCTACTTACCTGTGACGAAAACCGTGGATTATGAGAACGAGTCTCATTCCCACACAACAATATTCTCAACACTTAGGTTCTCAAGCGTGACCAACTCTGGTCCACCTCGAGCTCAGCTTTTGACCAACTATGGTCCACTTTTCAGCTCATTCAACTTTGGCCAACTCTGGCCGTTTGGTGAATTTATTTCTCCGTGTTCGACTGGACTGACTCTAGTGTGACTGGACCCAACACCGTTCCTTAGGTAGGAACAATACTAGATTCTAGATTTGACACTCTCGAGAGGTTGCAACTTTTATCCACACGTTGGGGTCTAAGCTTGTACAGCCGGTACCTGCCGCACAAACCTATCTCCCCGTAGCCGTCCGCACTACCAAGGCACTCCTTATGTAGCTACCGACTTACCACTCGGGCTAAGTCTTATGACGAAGTGAATCCGGCACGTCCCCAACTCATGAGCAACGCCTAGCTCCGGAACCTTCACAAGACTAGCCCCGACCACAACTATGCAGTAACCGACTAGACTTGCCAAGTGGGTAGCATCAAAAGAGGCTCGGTAGGCTACTAAGCTACGGTCTTCCCATTTCAACGACGCATGGTTGTGCGGGTGTGTTTGGCGAGTGGCACTATTTGACTCAATCTCGTCGACGGAGGTGGTTATTTTTTTTTGTCAATTTTTATTCTCGACCATAAGACAGCAGCAAACGTTAGTCCACAAGATATACATGAGCATCAAATAATCACATAGTAGTTCAGCAAGGTAAAATAAGGTCAACCGGGCGATGGCGGAGTTTCCTCCGACCAGTGACAGCCACAGGTTGAGTAAAGATAAAATAACAAAATCAACTGGGCGAGGACGGAGATGTCTCCGGCCAGTTGCAGCCACGGGTCGAGTAGGAAATTAAAATGACAAATCAACCGGGCGAGGACGGAGATGTCTCCGGCCAGTTGCAGCCACGGGTTGAGTAAATAAATACGCACACCCCACTCTACGGAAAGTAGACGAGATTCAATCCACGTGGGCAGAGCCCGACATGTATTTAGTCGCCGGCCGGAACTCAACCCACACTTGATGGGTTTATCGTATTGCAGGAAAGTAAGGTTACTTGAAATAAAAGTACTGAAAGTAGGCGAGATTCAATCCACGCGGGCGGTGCCCAACATGTATTTAGTCGCCGGCCGGAACTCAACCCACACTTGATGGGTTTATCGTATTGCAGGAAAGTAAGGTTACTTGAAATAAAAGTACTGAAAGTAGGCGAGATTCAATCCACGCGGGCGGTGCCCAACATGTATTTAGTCGCCGGCCGGAACTCAACTCACGGAACATGAGTTTATCGTATTGCATGAAATAAAGGTGACAATAATAAATTGCATGAAATCATAGGCATGAAATATTAGCATAGGGTGACATATGAGATGCAACTACCGCTCAATCAAGCAACAAATACAACATCGAGGACTTGGAACAGATGGTTGGGGGCTGATGGCTTGCCTTCGGGTGTGGGATCAACTTCTCCTTCGTTGAAATGGTCGGAATCTATTAGAGAATTCAAAAATAGGCATTATAAACCTTCCGATAGCTACTCAACTACTTCCCAAGCAAATAAGCTTCAAATATTTCAAAACCAGTGCCAATGGATAGAGAATTTCAAAACAAAACTACTGCAAAAAGATTCATATTTTTCTGAATTTTTTTGAGGGAGTTATGACCTCCCAAAGTTTGACCTAGAATCTGCCAACTCTAAAAACAGAGAAAATAAAAAGAAAACGGTTTGGTTTAAGTTTAAAAATCTGACGGCCTGGGCCCACTAGCCAGTGGCCCATTAGCCGAACCGGTACGCTCCAGGAAAAAGAAACAGAGGGGGGGGGGGAGAAGTCGCCGTCGCCGGCGTGCTCACCGTCGAGGATGAGGGCGTCGATTCCGGCGGTCCTAGGGCAATGTGAAGGTGGCTACGGGCTCCGGGAGGGGTGGATTGGAAGAGGGAGGAGGCTTGGGCGGCGGGGTGGCTCTGGAGGTGGTGAATTGCTTGGGGACAGAGCGGCGGGAACGGGCTCGTCGCCGACGCTCCGGTGCTCCCGGGGAGCTAATCGTGGCCAGGGGGGAGGCTCGGAGGGAGGGGGTGGTGGTGTGGTGGTCGAGGGAGCCGGGGTCTCCTTTTATAGCCCACCGCGGTGGGGGTCCGGACGCGGGCCGCGGCGAGGTGTCGAGAGAGGAGACCGTGGCAGGGGAGGAGACGACGGACGGCGCGCCGTCGGTGTAGCTACAGGGTGGAGCTAGACGACGGGATTCGCGCGTCGTTGATGAGCACGGATGGCGTGGCACGGCCGTGGATAAGCACCGGGTCCGGGCGGCGCGTCGGGGTGGTGGCGCGTGGATGCTGGACAGAGGGAAGCGACGGGCGGCGCGTCGAGGGTGTAGCGGCAGGGTTGCTGTGCGATTCTGCCTCGACGGGATTCGCGGAGAGGCTGTGCGGCACTGTGAGGGGAGGGTCCCGCGGCAGCGCTGTTCTGAGCGGCGCGTCGTCTAGCGGACCGCGGCGTGCGGGGTGAGGGAGGGGCGGCGCGTGCGTGCTGGAGTCGATGGAGGAGGTGGGGAAGGCAGGGGAACACGAGAGGGGGCGAGGGGGAGGTCACCGGCGGCGACCATAAAGGGGCGGCGCCGTCGGGTGCGGGCATGCCCATGTCATGGCCATGCCGACATCGGCATGGAGATGTTTTCGTCAGGTCACTGCTCTAAATGCAAAACCTTTCGCGTCACTAGGTGCCAAATTCAAAGTACTACAACTTTGCAGAACAAATTTTGTCCAAATTCGAAACTTTGGTTAAGCAAAAATTTCAACAAACACCTCTGGTCAAAAAGGGAAAAGGGGTTTTGGGCATTTAAAATAAAGGACAATTGGCCAGAAAAATTCATGTAGGTAGGGATTGGTCTAGGGCACCTACCCTATAAATTTTGTAATTTTTGAAAAATATTCAGTAGGGTTTCCAAAAATAACAAGTTTGGGGCAGAAAGTAAAGTGGAGAAAATCTCCAAAAATTCTCTAGCAAGGTAGGGAATATTTTTGCATATTTGGGTTACATACTTGTTAGAGATCTTCCCTGAATTTTTGTAGAATTTTTGAAAAAGGTTTTGACCTACTTCCTTTGGAAAGCTAGGGTTTTGGGGTTTTCGGCAGAAAATAAATCAGGGGAAAAGTCAAATATTTTCCTAACAAGTCACCCAATGTTTTTGCATAAATAGGTTCTACACTAGATGGGGATCACTCTGGAATTTTTGGGGAATTTTTGAAGTCACCCTTGGTTTAGCTCCTTTGGAAGGCCAGGGTTTAGGCCCCTTTTTGTATTAAGGAAAAGACAAATATCTTGTGAACCTTGAGGGTTTTGGTAATGTGGGATAAAATAGAGGTGCCAAGATCAGAAGGTCCAAATCCAAATCCAAATTTTGTTTTTGTCAAAGAAAATTTTATAGGGCCAAAATTCGGGATGTGACAGAAAGGCAAGCATTTCAAAGGTTTGCCAGATCACCGGCCAAAGCCTAGACGGCCTACTGGGGATGTTATATATGATATGGTAAAGGATTTAAAAGTAATCTTTGGAAAGGGTCTTGGCGGACAATCTGTTCCAAATGATGCTGACGGACACGTGCCGATGTGGAAGAAGAAATCTATATTCTGGGAGTTACCCTATTGGAAAATCCTAGAGGTTCAGTCTGCAATCGACGTGATGCACGTGACGAAAAATCTCTGCGTGAACCTACTAAACTTCTTGGGCGTGTATGGGAAGACGAAAAATACACCGGAATCACGGCTGGACCAGCAACATATGCACGAGCGAGACAACCTGAATGCAGAGAAGTATCAAGGTCCTGCCAGCTACGCTCTTACCAAAGAAGAGAAGAAGATCTTTTTTGAAGTACTAAACAGTATCAAGGTCCCGTCAGGCTTCTCGTCGAATATAAAGGGAATAATTAACATGACAGAGTTGAAGTTTCAGAACCTAAAGTCTCATGACTGCCACGTGATTATGACACAATTACTTCCGATTGCACTGAGGGGGCTCCTGCCGGAAAATGTTCGAGTACCCATTGTTAAGCTATGTGCATTCCTCAATGCAATTTCTCAGAAGGTCATCAATCCAGTAACTCTGCCGGATTTACAGAAGGAAGTGGTCCTATGTCTTGTCAGCTTCGAGTTGGTGTTCCCACCCTCCTTCTTCAATATTATGACGCACCTCATAGTTCATCTAGTCGAAGAGATTTTCGTTCTCGGTCCCGTATTTCTACACAACATGTTCCCCTTTGAGAGGTTCATGGGAGTCCTAAAGAAGTACGTTCATAACCGTGCTAGGCCAGAAGGAAGCATATCCAAGGGCTATGGAACAGAGGAGGTCATTGAGTTTTGTGTTGATTTTATTCCTAACCTCAAGGCAATCGGGGTTCCTCAATCACGCTATGAGGGGAGACTGCGGGGAAAAGGCACGCTGGGAAAGAAAGCAATAATATGTATGGACGGGCATTCTTATAGTCAAGCACACTACACGGTTCTACATAATTCCAGCTTGGTGGCTCCGTATATCGAGGAACATAAGAATATTCTACGTTTGAACTTCCCAGAGCAATCTAAATATTGGATTGATGAAGAACACGTGAAGAATTTCGGAGGTTGGTTGCGAACACGTCTCTTTAATGACAGCACTGTTGGAGAACAGCTATACTTGTTGGCCAATGCACCATCTTCGACTATATTGACTTATCAAGGGTATGAGATAAATGGAAATACATTTTACACGGCCAATCAAGATAAAAAGAGCACCAACCAAAACAGTGGTATCCGCTTTGATGCAACAAACAGCAATGGGCAAAAGGACACATATTATGGTTACATAGAGGAGATATGGGAACTTGAATATGGACCATTTTTTAAAGTCCCTTTGTTCAAGTGCAAATGGTTCAACCTGACAGGCGGGGTACATGTAGACCCGAAGTACGGAATAACTACAGTGGATATGCAGAATCTTGGATACGACACCGAACCATTCGTCCTAGCCAGTGAAGTGGCTCAGGTTTTCTATGTGAAGGACATGTCTAGCAGACCGAAGAAAAGAAAAGATAAGCATGCAGTGAATGCATCGTACGACGTCGAGCCAAAGCGCCACATAGTTCTTTCAGGGAAAAGAAGCATCGTGGGAGTGGAGGACAAGACAAACATGTCAGAAGATTACAATAAGTTTGATGAAATTCCCCCCTTCACAGTGAAAATTGACCCAACCATCGCGTTGAATGATGAAGATTGTCCATGGATACGACGCGATAAGAAAAAAAATGACAGACACGAAGAAGTGTTGAATGATGTTGATGTATTGTGGTCATTTGTAATAATGTATGAGATATTTATTTATCCTAACTTGTTCTATACATATGTGTAATAATTGGTAGAATTTTGTTTTGACTGTTAAAAAGTTGAGGGTTTTTCATTAAATATTTAAAATGTTAAATATATTTATCCTAACCTCGGATTTTATTAGTACAACGGTTTTACTCAACTCATCTATTTAAATGTTCAATATATATAACATATTCATATTTACATTTGGAAACATGTAAAGTTTATAAAATATGAACATTTGAAAACATTCATAAAATGAAGAAAAAAATACAAACGGCCGTTTAGTCCCGGTCCGTGGCTACAACCGGGACTAAAGGCCATTTTCGGGCCGCTGCGAAACTTAGCGCGCCAAAAAGCCCACCTTTAGTCCCGGTCCGTGACACCAACCGGGACTATAGGGGTCTTTAGTCCCGGTTGGTGTCACGGACCGGGACTAAAGGCCGATTTGAGCCTACTTGGTCCCTCTCCGTGGATTTCTTCCCCATTTTTGCCGCCAGGCCCAAGACGCAGACGCCTCCGGGCTCCTCTCACGCGACGACGCCGCCAGGCTGCCAAAATCTGGCCGCCGCCGCCGCCGTCGCTCGCGTCCCTCTTCCTCGCCGCCGTCCCCCGCGCGCTCCGCCTAAGGTACGGCCCTCTCAAACTCTAGATCGGCGCGGCGGTGGTCCGATGGCACGAACCCTAGCTAGAATCGGCGGCGGCGGTGGTCCGATGGCACGAACCCTAGCTAGAATCGGCGGCGGCGGTGGTCCGGTGACCTTAAATCGGCGGCGGGGACAGTTCGTAGATAGGAAATAAACTTCATTACATTTACTTAGTTCATTACATTTACTTAGGGGGGTGAGGGGGAGGTCCTAGCTAGTCCTCGTCGCCCTCCTCGTCGGAGAGGACGACGTACGGTGGTGCCTCCCACAGATGCGCCGGCGGCTGATGCTGCTGCTCCATGGGGACGTCCCGCGGCGGCGTCCCTGGCTCCTCCAGGATGGCGTCCTGGGGCTCCTCCGGCGGCAGCTGGGGCACAGTCGTGAATACCCACGACTGCCCGAACAGCTCCGGTGGGAATCTCACCGGCTCCTGGTACTCCTCCTCCGGCGGGTCGTAGGCCTCCTCCTCCTGGGCGAGGGCCTGCACCCAGTCCAGCCCCGGCTGTCCCTGTGGCGGAGGCGGGGGTGGAGGCGGTCCCTGCGGCGGCAGACCGTGCGGCGGCGGCGGCGGCAGTGCGTCCTGCACCACCATCTCCCAGCGGCGGCGCTCGTCGTCGACGAAGGCCTGCCGGGACGCCGCCATGGCTGCCTTCATGGCGTCGTCGACGTCGTCGTCCTCGTCCATGGGGGCGGCCTCGCCGTCGGAGTCGACCTCCAACCATTGGTCGAGGTCGTCCATCCCCTCCGGGAGCGCCGGGTACTCCGTGCGCTCCACCGGCGGCACCGGGGCCGGCGCGAAGTAGCTCCGGCGGCGCTCGTCGTGCTCCTCCCGGAACCATTGGTCCCAGTAGGGGGAGCCCGGCGCGTACGCCGGGTCGTCGAGGAGGTGATTGGGGAGGAGGCTGCGCCGGCGTGCGATCTCCACCGTCCTGGCCGTGGGGTCGGTCGGGATCGGCGGCACCGGAATCCATTGCGGATTCAGGTGCCAGTTGTCCGGGAGGTGGACGTCCGACCAGCGCACCGGGACGGCGTTCTCCCAGTGCCACTGCGCCTCCTCCACCCGGACGTACCGGCGGTAGCCGGCGTCGGCTTCTTCTTCTTGGCGGCCGGCCCGCCGGCCTGCGGACCGGCACGACGCGGGTCCGCGCCGACGATGCGCACTCCGCGCGGCGCCGACGATGGTGGTGGTGGAGGAGGAGCAAGGGGAGGCAGTCCAGCGCCCCGGCGACGGCCGGAGCGGCCAGAGCCCGAGCCGCTGGACTCGGACTGGTGCTTGCCGCCTGGCCACCACCGCTTCGACATTGCTCCGGCTCCGGCGAGGGCGAGGGCGAGGGCTAGGGCTAGGACTAGGGCTAGGGCACGTTCGATGGAGTGTGGGGAGGGCGGCGGGGCTAGCTGTGTGAGGTCGCCATCGCGTACGGCCGGGGTTTAAAAAGGACGGGGGCCGCGTCCACCGTGGCCAGCATTGACTGCGGGACGGGAAGCCGAGGAGGCCGTCCAGTCGCTGGCAGGTGGGCCAGGAGCATTGACTGCGGGGCTCGGACGGTTGGGTGGCGGGGGAGACGAGGGAACGCGGCGGCCGGGTGGCGGTTCCCACGCGCGACGTGGCCGAGTGGGCTGACCGCGCGGCGGTTGGGTGGCGGGGTGGCCGGGTCGCTGGCTGGTGGGCCAGCCTTGACCACGCGCTACTGGCCAATGGGTGGACGCGGGGGCTGGATTTTTCTAAGGGACCAGCCGCTACTGGCCAGGTGCCGGGCCACATATTTTTTAAAGGACCAGGGTGCTGATTTTTCTAAAGGACCAGCCGCTAGCCAGGTGCCTGGCCCTATTTTTTTTTCAGGACCAAGGGCTGTCATTTTATGTGACAAAGTTGCACAATGCCACCCCTAATTATTTTGGGGTGTCATTTATGTGTAATTCTATGTCAAAAAAATTACAAACACATATAATTGATTGCAGGTACATTGAGCTATGGCGGACATTCCCTTAATTAGAGACGAGGAGCATGAAGATAAAATGCAACGAATAATCTATGCGAGTGCCCGTGAAGAAGGCGGTGGAGATGATGATGGACAACAAGGCGGTGGAGAAGATGATGGACGACAAGGCGATGAAGATGATGATTTCAGCTCACAATTTCTGAACGACTGCGGTGAGGGACTTCTGTTTGACGATGAAGCGCCCTTAACGACAAACTCCGGCGAGGTATATACATATATTATATAGGCTGACAATTGATCGATCGATCATGTATATATATGCATTTGTTAATTGCACGTGTTAATTAACGATTCATTTTCCAGCCCTCTGGATCGAGCAAATCTGTAAATAATGTTCCTCCTCGAGGCCTGACGAAGAGGATGGCCAGCGATGCTCCGAGGCTAACGATAGAGGAAGTTTCTCAGAGTGGCGAACCGCTGGCACCCATAGCGACCTGTCGTAAATTTGTAAATCAAGCTGGAGTCATTGTTAGGGACATTCTCCCGATCACCATTGCAGAATGGCATAAGCCGAAGGGTGTGGATGAGGATGATGCTTGTTATGTCCATGATCATACGAAAGAATTGCTTTTCGATACGCTCATGATACATTTCAACATACCAGAAGGCAAGACGGAGAAAGTGAAGGAGTGGACTCTTAAGAAGATGGCCACACAATTCCAGAGCTGGAAGAAAACACTATGGAGAAAGTATGAAGATGAAGATCCAGCTAATTTCATCGGAACACTCGAGAAGATAAAACATTCCTGGCCCGCATTCAAGGCGTACAAGAATTCCTCTACTGCCGTGGCTCGATCGGTCGTAAATAAGAGAAATGCTGGGAAGAAGGAATACCACCATAGGTTGGGTACAGGTGGCTACAAGTCTGCCATTCCCAAATGGTTAGCCTTTGAAGCGGAACTGGTTGCTAAAGGGATCACTCCACAGACTTTGAACTGGCCCGAGAGGGCCAAGTTTTGGTTGTTCGCGCATGGCGCAGTGTTGGACCCAGAGACGGGGTTGATTGTTGCAAAGGGAAAATGGAAGAAAAAGGTTGAAACAATCGTTCCGTTGCTTATTGACGCAATAGATAAAGTTCGAAAGGGAGAGTACCATCCCGAGAGAGAGAACGACGAGCTGACACTCGCACTGGGGAATCCCGAACACAACGGACGATTACGAGGCTTTCCCGGCGGTACCAACTTGAAGGAAGGGTTTCCGGACTGTGCTGATAGTTATAGAAGCCGTGGGAGAAAGAAGCAGAAGGAGTTAGACCGTTTATCAGAATTGGAGCGCATGGTTTCCGGACTGCGCTGTCAGATTGACTCAATCAGCCAGCACCGGGCACCTGATCAACAGCAGCAACAAGTCGACGTCGTCCAAGAACCGCGAAGAAGCAGCGTGGGTTCCACGCCGCTACAAGTATCTGCCGCAATAATAGAACAGCCGGCGGCTCACTACCCCGTGGATGATATCACGGAGAAGACGGAGTGTGAGCTTCATATGTTAATGAAGAACATATCCTTCAAGGTGGCGGTCGGCTATGCGTTACCAAACGAACCTGGAGCAAGCTACCATCTTGGTCAGATTCCAGCTGGCTATGCTCGTGTCGGGGTGGATGCTATTATACCGGGATTTGAGGCACTTGAGCTTGACTATCCTGGAGGTGACGATGAGACGACACTGGGACAAGTCAAGCACGGTTTCGTTCTATGGAACAAGAAATACATCGTGCTTCCAGGCTCAGCACCAAGGCCACCGACTCCTCCAAGTAGAAGTCCACCACCTACAAGTCCACCCTTCCTACCCCAGAGGGACCCCAGCACGAGTCCGTCTCCATCTCCAGCTACACCAGTACGGTCTCCATCTCCAGCTACACCAGCACGGTCTCCATCTCCAGAGCCAGTCCAGCGGTCTCCATCTCCAGAGCCAGTCCAGCGGTCTCCATCTCCAGAGCCAGTCCAGCGGTCTCCGCCTTATAAGTGGTTTGATGCGAAGAGGGCCGTTAATGGTTCGCCTCCTAAGAAGAGACAGAAAAAGCCGCGAAAAGTGAAGACTCCTGAGAAGTTACCTTACGAGAGGACTGTCGAGGAATCCGAAGCCATCAGGAGGGCCGAGGTTAAAGCCCATTTTACAAAGAAACCGCCCCCGGAAGAACTACCCAGCATCAAAGGGCTTCCTCGTGACAAACTACATCACACTATTAGGTGCTTATACAACCCTCCACCAAGGCCGTCATCAGACTATGAGCGCTCTATTGAAAAGTCATACGACTCGGTGTTGGAGAACCGGAAATGCGGGAAACAGATAGCCCAGCTGGGACAACAAGCTACGCAATCGCTCCCTCCGCTTAAGGTACTTACCGACAAAGACGCCCACCATATGGTACCTCAGGGAAGTGTCCGCCACTTCCCTGAGGAACCTTATAGGGTGCCTTATCGATATGTTCAAGGCAAGTCTTTGGTCACAACTGAGGTGGCCAAGTTACTACCAACAAGGATGCGTCAGTTGAATTCATGGTACATGAAAGTCGCAAAGAAAGGTATAATAGGTATCATGGCAAAAGTTAGAAAGGAGGAACACTTCTACGATGACTACGGTGTGCAAATTGATTTCTCCGAACTTTTCCAATTATACAATGGTTTACCCCTCGATAAAGCAATCATCAGTATCTTTTGTCTGTAAGTTATTTATTTTTGTAATTTAATTAAGTCTTTATATATATATATAGCTCACAGCACATTCTAATTTTGGTACGCTATTTGTGCAGAAAGAAGATGATCGACTACAAAAGGGAAATAATAAAACCGGTGGAGATTGGTTTCATGGACCCTAATGTTATTCATGAAGTGAGCATAAGGGAGAAACCACAAGTTGTAAAGGGAGTAATGATAGAGGCTTTCAAGCGACACCAAGACAAAAAAGAAATATTTCTTCCTTACAACTTCAGGTAAGTGTTACTAATTGCTTGTACACATTCTATTTTTGCTCACCCGGTATCTTAAGTCTAATTGATGAGTTATATGCGCATGCCTCTGTATGTAAATTTGCAGCTACCACTTTATTCTCGTGGTCATTAGATATCACCAGGGAATAATTGAAGTCTACGACTCATTAAGGAGAGACCCTAGAGAGTACAAGAGCTTGTTTGATGTCATGAAAGAGTAATTTAAATTCTTATCACATTACTATACCGACCTCTCTTTCATTCATTTCGTGATATCAAGTAATTAATTAATAACAGATGTTTTGTTCTTTCTTTGTCGAGTAGAGCATGGCAGACATTCGTCAAGGAAGTACCCGGTAAATGGCACGAGAAGCTGGTATGGACTCTGAACCAAGTAAGTAGTACTATACCTATATCCATGAATTAATGTAGTTTGCAATACCATTACCAAACTTAATGTGTTGAATTCTATTCTCGAACAGTGGTGTCTGGAACAGCCAAAAGGGACCCTCTTATGTGGGTACTACGTTTGCGAGTACATTCATAGGATGACTTATGAAAAATTCGAAAATCGAAGAAACGCAGAGGTACGTAATTATACATTGTTCACAAGTTTTTTTGACAAAATAATATGCATATCAATTGTGTGGAGTTTCATTCATAATTGTTTAATTTTCTCCTTCTTTTAAAGATTGTAAGGAAGCGGGCCGGCCTCCTACCAGATGACCGTATAAGAGCAATTGGGGAGGAGCTGGCGGGATTTCTTCTTGATGATGTCATACCTGAAAATTCAGAGCACTATTATCTACATATATAAATGTACTATGATTTCATGCATGTATAATTAATGCATTTGAGTACTTTGTGTACGGAAACGTGACGACAAATTCATGTGTTACAATTAATTTGTAAGTGTGTTATATATATGCATCAACGTGTGATCATAGTACAATATAATTTATATCGACGTATCGACGTGTTTCCGAAACTATCCAAAACCCCGGCACTAAACACAGTACACGACACCCGGTCCGTGCAATTCTGAAAAAAATTATAAAAGAAAAAAAAAGGCCTAACGGTAGTCCCGGTCCGTGTTACGGACCGGGACTAAAGACATCCAGCCCGCGGGCTCGCCCGTGGCCACGTGGGAGGCACTCTAATCCCGGTTCGTAGCCAACCGGGACTATAGGGGGGGGGGGCTCCAGTCCCGATTTGGTAGTCCGGGTTGCCCAGCCGGGACTAGAGGCCGTCTGGAACCGGGACTACTGCCCCGTTTTCCACTAGTGAATAATAGTATTGCACAAGAGGACCTGGGTGTTCCTTGTACGTAGGTGCATTATCTGGGTGTTCCGTGTCCATAAATTAGATGCATATATGGTTTAGCGTTTGAACTTTTATCATCTACCTATTATTTTTTAGATTGTTAATACTTAGGAGTGAGCAGAATGATATCATATAACAAAATCAATTTTCCAAATATTGTTGGGATATGTCGAACAGGTACCATCACGGAAGTAACTAAAGGCAGTGTACCAGGGTGGCCCATAGCGGTGATAAGTCGAATCCGGCTTACCGGGCGGCCCAGTACGATGAAGCGCAGGAAGCCCATCCGGCTAAGGGAAGGTTCCAAAAGGCGGCTTGCATTGTAGTTGACTTAGCTCTCAGGACCAAGCCGGATTAGAGTAGAACTCTGTAACTTAGTCGGTTAGGTTGCTTCCTGTAAGCCCTAGGTCCGGACGCCTTTATAAGCCGGCCTAAGGGACGCCTCAGGGCACGCTCTAACTTTCATTGTAATCGGCGCATATTGCCTTATAGTGAATTATATCAGCATGTAGGGTTTCGCCACCGTTGCGAGATCCGAATCTGGGTAAACTCGTGCTCATCCCATCACCGGAATTAACTACATTTCCTACACCCATCTCTCTACCTAGCCGGATGATACCCCTGTCCCGGCAAGATTCGACAATACCACGACAGTTGGCGCCCACCGTGGGGCAAGAGATGTCCGGGGTTACGTTCCGGGCGGGATCTACTGGCGGTATCGGCGACACAATCGCGGTCAGTTTGGTCAGCTACTTTGACGAGACGGGAGCTGGACATGTCCTCAACGACGGCTTCTGGACGCCGGCAAAGGAGGATCCCGCCGGCCGGTCCACGGTCTCCATCGGCGGCATCGACATCTTCGTCGGCTTCACCGCCAAGGCTTTGGACATTCTCGGCTTCACCTCAAGCATGCCCGCCACCCACCCCAGCAACTTCGAAGACGGATCGGATCTGGACTCAGATGAGATTGTTGATCTAGATCTAGCTTTCGACGCTGATGATGAAGACTCTGAAGACGACACAAGCTCTACTATGGCGGCGCTGGACTTCCACTTCGTTCGCTTCTTAGGAGAATCCGGCTCAACCGAGTCGATGACTGATCCTGAGTCTATCCTCCCTGCTTTGCAGGCCGGGGCTGATTCAGAAGCCGGATCTGGGGACACTGCCCCGATGGAGCAGGACCTTGAATCTGAAGGAGAATCCGAAGACTTTAGTAGGAAAGTTGCATCTTGTTTAGGACGCCCTGTCGAGGTCTTAATGGGTGATGTCGTCTCTGATCCAAAAGGAGACCCCGCCGCCTCGAAACCCGCCAATGGCGAAGAAAAAATGCATTGTTGGACGACATAGAGAAGCGTCGCGCCTTGCTGGAAGAGCAGGCAGCCAAGGTTGCAGAGCGTGAACTCGATCTCACCAATAAGGAAATGGAGTCAATCCGGAAGCAAAGAGAAAAGGGGGTCGACGATGTTTTCCGTCCACCTCGCAACAAGAATCTGTACAAGAAGCTGGATTTCCGCAGCAAGTGGGAAGCCGACCATGTGAATTCAGTCTGGAGAAAGTACCACCACCGACGGGATCCGGTTACCAATTTGTGTTACTTTAACACCCCAGCCAAAAACATGGAGGCGGCCCAGGAGGTCATGTTCGACAAATCTTTGGACCGCGACGCCCGCCTCAAGTACTCGGTTTATCTATTGGAGGTAGCACAGCAGCAGCAAAACGACTCACAAGTAAAGTCGGGAAAGATGTTCAACGAATCCCGTCTTTGCAACTCGACGGTGAAGAAGCCAATGGCTGCTGCACCCCCAGACCCAGACGATGATCCAGCCGGCTCAAGCAGCCACAACAAAGGCGACGATAAGGACCCGAAGGACAAGCAACCACTAGTGGGAAAAGGCTTATAGATATATTTTTTATCAGTGGAGCATATCTTTAAATATGCCCCACTAGTATTTACTAGTGGCGCATTTAGAAATATGCTCCACTGATATTTCTTGTACTAATGGCGCATACAAAAAAAATGCGCCACGGATATTTCTGTGGGACCCACCAGAAGGGTCGTGGACAAAATATCCTGGGTTATGCATGGCGCATAGGCAAGGTGCGCCATTAATATCTCCATGTTAGTGGCGCATATTAGGGAATATGCGCCTCGGATAATCTGTGGGCCCCACGTGGGCCCCACTGGCCCCACCTCTGTCAGTGTTATGTGTGGCGCATATTGAATATCCGCCACTGATAGACCATCTATCAATGGCGCATATATGGCGGGTCCCACCCCTCTGAAAAGGTGGCAGATTTATCAGTGGCGCATTTTGTTCAATATGCGCCACTGATAAGCTCACACAGATCTACAAGTTGGCAGCCCCCTCCTA